>ML812783.1:118982-145160 GCA_009831015.1 Picea engelmannii
TCCCGTTGAAAGAGTGTTTTCTCTCATACCTTAATGTGTATAGAGTAAGGTGCATAAAGCTTTGTACAAGGTCAGAGACTTGGATTATAGGAAGAAGCTTAAGGGAGTGATGGGCATGTACCATGAGACCATTGATAAGGCAAGAGTTTAGCCAAAAAATTCTTTCTCCTCCACAGGAAGCTCATAAATCTCTACAGGCAAAATAGATCTCATCAAGCTCAAATAAGAAAATTAAAGGAAAAACTACATTATTTTAAAGAAGAATTGGCCTAGAGAAACCTGGACATGTTGGCCAAGGTTGCTACCGGGAGAATCTCCAGAATTAGAAAATGAAGATGTTGAACCTCCATACCCAAGCATCAATTTTGATCAAATTTCCAGTTTCATGCATTTTACAACTTTTGATGATAACTATGTTTTGTAAACCATGATTAACTATTTTGATGCTTTCTTCTAGTCATGTACCAAGATTATGAAGTTTTTGCAGCATAGTTGGACACCTGATACAATTTTGAGATGTTAAAAACTTTGGCAAAGTGAAACATGATGCTACAAGAAAGTTTGCAGCGCCGACGCTGCGAATTGGTAATTTATGACAGTTTGCAAGCATTAACACACAACAAAGGGTTGTTTTGATCATAACTTTTGAATTCCAATCTGGGTTCCTCTGAAATTTTGCGTGGAGGAAAAACATGATGTGTTTGACTTGATGAAAAAAATTCATCTCGACCGATTTCATATTTTTGGAGAAAATATAAAAACATCACCTACAGGAAAGTTCGCAGCGCAAATTGTCAAAGGCGTTGCGAACTCTAACAGTCTGACAAATTCGAGCTATGGGAAGGCTTCCAATTGCCAGGAAAGGTTTGAATGGTCTCCTAGGAGTTAGTTGTACATGAGGGACATGTGTTCCATCTCCATATCAAACATCATGACCTGATTCAAAAGGCATTTATCTCAATAGACAAGATCCCAAAAAATAGGAATTTGATAGGTTTTTGTTGGAATCTTTTGTAACAAGACTCCTAAATGGAGGAGGATCCTATGTATTTCCTTGGTTTCAACCTCATTAGGGTAGATAGAGATCATTCACTATATATGAAAGTGGATTTTGATGAGGAATGGGGTGGATTCATGATCCAAGAGAGGAGAGAACTAAAGGAGTAGTTTAGTTGCTCATTTGTAAGCCTGAGGGCCTATTTGTAATGACATTTTCTACCATTAAAGATTCATGAGAGTTGTTATCAAATGGTCTTCTTTGTTTTCCCATTTATTTGTTATCTTCTTGCTTGAATATATTGCAGGTTTTGAGGATCATAGCTGCCATTGATTAATGGATTCATGAACAACAAAGGATCTGTTGTTGCTTGCCCATTAAATCATTGTTCACTGTTTAAGCAATATTTAATCTGTTGCAGAAATGATCTCTGTACAATGGATGTTCTTCCTTTTGTCGTATTCACTATGCTTCTACTCATCATTATATATCCCTTTTGTCTGATATACAATTTGATTGCCTTTGATTTGTAGGATGTTATGACTCCATGCCCAATGGAATGCCTCTGTAGACATTTTGCTGTCCTCTCCCTTTCTTTCCCATTCTTTTTGATCCACCTACTCAAACCAATTTAATCCATGTATATTCTGATTGGTACTAGGCTTGCAATTACAATAGTCTAAGTGTGACTCTCAGTGCTAACACCACCTATGTCTTGCAAGTGTAAAAGGGATTTCCAACAAACCAATTTTTCTTGGGGGAGGGAGGGTATGTAAACATTAATCAAAACTATATTATTTCCAATTTAAAGGTGAGTTAAACTTACCATTAACCAATGTTGGGTTGAATGACTTGAGTCTAACTAGAAAGTAGATGGGTTCCAAAGGATGCAAAGGCCCCAAGAGGCACCTCGAGAGATGAATGCAATTCCTTTGCTTGATATCTAAATAAATTCACTCACTCAAAGGACATCAAGATCCTTCATTTAGTTTTATGGAGCAATAGGACTTGGGGTCTTTCTGCCTTGACTAAGTATTACGAGAGATAATTTATCTCTTCTCCCTAGGCCGCTACAGTTCTAAGAAATTAATTTCATCATTTACCTGAATATTTGGGCCCTTTAGAAGGAAAGTTGTTGCCTTTCTTTATAGCTATCCTGGGTTCTATGTGAATGACTCCATCCATTGTTCCTTGTTTACCCAAGTCCCTTTCTTTGTTGGTTGTTTCTTCTCTCTTGTTCTTGTTGGTTTTGGGCCTCACTTTCTTAGCTTGGGAAATTTGAGCAGAGTCTTTATCCATTTCATCCTTCGAACTTTCTGAAAGTTCACCGACCTTGAGGGGGTCAAGGACTTCAAATATTGGAGAGGGGGTTTTAAAAAGGAGGGATCTCCAGATCCGAGCGACGAGGGGAAAAACCAAAAAATTCCTCCTTGCAAGGGGAGCCTGAGTCTCCAGAATGAATGGCGATGGGATTGACCTGGTGGTCAAGCAAGGGTTCCGTTTTGATATTCTCTATATCTTCATAAGGGTTTCTACCAATGACTGGATCATTACCTAAAAGTTGCTTATCTGGAGATGGACCAGATGAGGACGTTGCGTTTGCATTGGAAGCTGAGGAGGGTTGAGCCTTTTCCAGATTAGCTTGCAAACCATACATGACTACTTGCCTACTCTTCTTCGGTTGCTGCCACTGTTCGTTTTCTTTTAGAGGAGCCTTGGGTGAAGTTGCTTTCTGTAACAACCCAAATCAATTATTTTTTATCATAGTTTTTTATTATTATTATTTTAAATTTAATTAATTATTAAAATAATTAAATCAGACTTTTATTATTTTATTATTAAAGGGTGGGTGAAGTAATTAATGGGGGGATAACGATGTTGGGGAATTAATGGGGAGATAAGGTTGTTGGGGAATTAATGGGGGGATAAGGTTGTTGGGAAATTAATGAGGGGGATTTGAGAGAGGGGGATAAGGAAGAGAGGAGGGGACTTGGAGAGGGATCTCATTTTGCATTGGAAATTTCTGCAAGAGGTGAAGGAGGAGGAGGAGGAGGAAAATTGGGAGAACAAAGCATTTTGGAAACTCTCATAGGGCACTGCTGTTGATGGAAATTTTGGGCTCGTGGGCCAGGAAACCACAAGGATTCCTGGAGCTAGCGAACCATAGAGGTTGTTCCTAGTTGGCCAGGAGGTTAATATTCAGTTTGGGCAGTTGGGCAGGATCATCAACAACCAGGAAAGGGATAAATCAACTAAGCTACATGTTGAGGTAGATACTTTATGCATTTTAATAGTGATCTGTTGTCATTACATTGATGTTGATTATTATGTTGTTAGTATGTTGTTAGTATGTTGTTAGTATGTTGTTATGCTGTTAGTATGCTGCTATTATTAGCTTGTTGTTGATTATCATGTTGTTGTTGATTATTATGCTGATTATGTTGGTAGAAAGAAAATCAAGAAAGGAAAACAATGAACTAAATTGAAATTAAGGTCTTACACATGGTATTAGAGCCTGGTTTCAAAACTGAAACATGGGCTTGGCCACCCACAACACTGGGATTTTGTCTTTGTGCCAACATGCTCTGCAACCTGTTCATTCTGGCCCCGTCAAGCTAGTAGATTAGTCATTATACGATAAAGTAACATCTTAATCAAAATCTCCAGAGATTTTTCACAATTTTCTCTGTAACTAAATAATCCATAGGTCCCAGTACCCAAATGTTTCAAAACCAATTTTACTACATATGAATCCTACTATCCTGTCTTTAACCATCTCGACTAGGCTTAACTAATAGAAAAAAAAATTATAAAACATAAACAAAAAGTGCAAAATATGAGTCTAAAAGACTCTACAGGCTATACATAGGCCCGCAACATCAAAATTCAAACCATGAGTCTGCTTGCTTGTTATGTATTTATAAGAAGCAAGAACTAAGTTTGTTTTGAAAAACTAAACCTGAAATTGGCAAATCGTCATAGAGCCATAGTTCCACGAAACCCTGCTCATCTGGAAAAGATTCCACAACATGACCCACATCTTCTATTGATTGATTGACAGTTGCATTAAGATTCATATCCTCTGTCAACCCAAGATATGATTCTGAATTAGAAAACTCAAGTTGCACGTTGTTACCCTCTGTTTTGTAGAATCCACCTATCCCACCATCGACCTCAATAGGGGTATCCACAACTCCGTCTTTAACAACATCACCTATTGGGGGCTTAGTGTCCAGAAAGGCAGACTCAATTGCATCATCACATACAGGCAAAATTTATGGGGTTTTCGTATCATAAGCCCATGGGAAATGCACCCCTTCAAATGACATGCTGCTATGATCAGAATCAAAATAATCTACTGGTTAGGAAGATTTCACTTGTTCAAAATTTACGGCATCGCCATAAGAAATGGGCATTAAATTGATGACCTCTGAATAGTTGTAACGACAGATCTCACAAGAACACGATTTCTGCAAAGAAATAATCCCCTTGTGGCTCATCCTTTCGATGACTTGGAGCTTGACTCGAGCACTGGCTTGTGTGTTGTGACTTGCTGGCTTTGATGCTTAGTTTGGAGATTGGGCCTTGAGCCAAGAAGAATCATCATCAAAGTGAAGCTTTGCTTTCTTGCCTCAGATCCTTTTCACCTCTGCATCATAGGCCTTAGCAGCCTCCTCCGTCGTGTTGAAGGTTCCTAGCCAGACCCTAACAACCCTTCATGGATCTCGGATCTCCGCAGCCCATTTCCCCATGGATGTTTTTCGATACCTCTGTAGACATTCTTCCTCTTCCTCCCCGCGCTCTTGGCTACGGGCCCTTCAAAATCCTTCAAAGGAGGAATCACCTTATTTCCCCTACCTGAAGAAAACTCCTACTTGGACTAGACGAAACCCTTGTTGGGCTTATTCTTCTACTTGTATCCCTCATTGGAGTCAAGAGAACCCTTGTTGAAGTTGTCGGATTTACTGAAGGATTCCAGAACAACTCCGTCGTTGGTGTACTCAGCGAACGTGTCGAAATACGACCATATATCCCTTGCAGTTAAACGACGAGAAAGATTGGCGGGAATAAAATCCGACATGATGGAACCTCCACACATCGTTTTTATTTCAAACCAACTGCTGCTTCTCTCAAACCAACTGGTGCTACTTCCGAAGGACTCGAAACGACAACTTTGGTGAAATAGACAACCCACGAGGGTCCCGAAGGCCATGGCTATTGCAGAGAAGCACTAGAAGGATTTACTCCCGTGAGAAAGGAGCCTGGAGACCATGGTTGTTGCAGAGGAAGAGGAGGATGAGAGGATTATTGTTTGTTGTGTGAACAAGAAGGGACGAGGTAGGGTTCGAGATCGGGAGGGTGCACATGGGCCTCACCCAACCTTACTCGGAATTTAATTTAAACCAAGTTCAAGTCATAATGACACCGCACACAACATATGTCGAGCCACAACACCAAGCGAAGGCCATGAGGAAGGAGAATCCCACGCGGGGCCAAAACAAGTGCTCAACGCGTCGATCCAAGCACCAAACACAAGTCAGCTCACAAGACCAACGACCAAGTTCACCTTGCAAGCACCAAGTGTCAAGCCCGAGTCACGAGGAATAACGCTCACACAAGGCGCCATGAGGTAACCGAGTAAGTGCAATACGCATCATATTTTTTATATATATTTTAATATTTCTAATATTTTAAATATTTTTTTATTATTATTTTATTTCTCTCTTATATTATATTTTAAAAAATTAATTAAGGTTATTTAAAAATTATTAAAATAAAATAAAATTATATTAATTAAAATAATCTAAAGTCACACACACACACACACACACACACACACACACACATATATATAATCGAACCAATCCCCAAGTCCTATTGTGATCAAGTGCCACTTGCCTCAAGTTTGGTCACAAGACACTTAGGCCGAGATTTTGAGTTTGGTCGTCGAGTTCACCAAATGTCAAAAGTATGGGTTTCGATCATTGAGCCTACCACTCAAACTCATTGACATCACGTACTACCAAATACCTTAGTCATCGCACAAGTCACTGAGACCAAGTACCAAAGCCCGCCATTAGAGCTCACAAGGGGCTCAAACTGTGCACAACACATCAATCAAATGGGGTTGTTTGGGGTTTAATAATTAATTTACATTGTGTTTAAAACACTGTACTTAGTTTCCAAGTTTCTAAGGACTTAAGGAGGTAAGTAACAGTAATTGGCAGATTCCTCGTAGTGCTAGCATAGTTGGCAGGCAAGGGAGTGAGCAACTTAACCGAACAAGTTACCAAGCTTAGAGGCTTTCGACCCCGACCTTTAGCCACTTACCCTAAAGAGAGTAACGTATGTTTACAAACAAGTAAAAAACAAAACTTACGCCAAACCCTATGTTTGCAAGTATAAGTTGAGCGAATGTGGAGTGCCTTAAACTCTTCCCTGATAAGCATTTGGTTTGATGCAGATTCATTTATTCAAGATGGTTAGGACTCAAGGAAATATAGGCCAAGGGGCGTCGTCACAAGGACCACCAACGCTGACGTTGCTACCACCATCACTTGAATTAGCTCTCATTTTGCGCTCTTTAGAGGCTATTAATGAGACATTAAAGGGACGCCAATCAACTGATGTTGAAGTGGAACCCCCACCATTTGGAGTGGGTAACCCTAAAGCGGCAAGGGACTCAGAGGGAGGGCCTCCACCAGGGGACATCACTAGAGAACTACAGAAGATCAAACTCCCAGAGTTTGTTGGGGGTCATGCAAGTGAACGTGCGAAGGCATGGTTGGAAGGAATGATGCGATGTTTTGCCTTAAGAGACTACTCTTCCACATCTAAGGCGAAGATAACGATCTTTCAGTTGAGGGGCAGTGCCTTGAACTGGTGGGGTAACCTGGAGAGGCAGTTGCACCTTTCCCCAGACACCCTCTTATGGGATATTTTTGAGGAAAGGTTCCAGAAGAAATATTTTCCTGCATATTATGAGGAACAACATGTAGGAGCATTTCATGCTCTAGTTCAGGGAAACATGATCGTGGAAGAGTACGATATCAGGTTCATGGAGTTAGTACAATATGTCTCGTACATGGATACCGATCAACGACAAGCAGAACATTTTGTGTACGGGTTAAACCCTAAGATAAGGGCCATGGTACGGATGTGGAAACCGTCGTCAGTAGCTGAAGCAGTTGAAAATGCACATTACGCGAAGGAGCATATGAGCTTAATAGGAGGTATGAAATCAATCTTTCCACAACATTCTGGATTCGTGGGGAAGGCCCCTAGTACCTTCTCTAGGGGGGAAGCTCTAGGCCACCTCCTTATGGAAATAGATTCGCACCTAGAGCAATTGCTACAGGTATTTCAATGGCAGCGAGTGCAACATCCCTCTCATCACCAACGACGCAGGTAGGTCCATGACTTTCTCAGGGAGAAACAAGTAGGGGTAGGGGTTCCAGGGGGAGAAACTCATTTCATAGACCTTCACAGGGAAGCACCCAGGTTCCACCTGGGGTTACTTGTTGGGGGCGTGGAGGACCCCATTACTAGCGTGATTGTCCAGAGTCACAAGCAGGCTTTATGCATAGAGAAGGAAAGGCCCTGATGGGACGAGCAAGTAGTAGCCACTAGATTTATGCAGGGGTTAATAACTGCCAGGCAGAGCATAAATCCACTGTGGTGGAGTCGTCGGGTACGCTAAATCATGTCAATGTTAAAATTTTATTTGATTATGGTGCTACAGATAGTTTCATTTCACCTTATGCTTTAGAAAAGTGTGGGTTGGCAGCCTATGAGCATGATGACTTTAAACAAGTCGAGATGGCTTCGAGGGGGAAACAAGTGATAGGACCTAGCGTCAATAATTGTCTAGTATACCTGGGAGTGTGTACTACTAGGTTGAAGGTGTATGTCACTGCTCTGGGGACGTATGACCTAATCATTGGAATGGACTGGTTAGAAGCCCATCGAGCTTTGGTAGATTGTTTCGCGAAGAGTGTGCTTTGTGTTGATGATGAAGGGAGGTCAGTAGAGATCCATGGTGTATGGAGGAAGGTGTCTCTATGCTTTATCTCGACCATGAAGGTTAAACATTGAATGAGTCAAGGTTGTCGATTATATGTATTGGAAGCAGTTAATGAAGGGAAAGGACCCTCCTTGGATTAGTTTCCAGTATTGTTGGAGTTTAAAGATGTTTTTCCGAAAGAGTTGCCAGGGTTACCTCCTGAGAGGGAGCTTGATTTTACGATTGAGATAAAACCTGGTGCAGAGCCAATTTCCAAGACTCCGTATAGGATGACAGCGCCATAACTTTGTGAGTTGCAGATGCAGTTGAAGGAACTACTTGACTTAGGGATAATAAGGCCTAGTGTCTCACCTTGGGGTGCACCAGTAATTTTTGTGAAGAAGAAAGATGGTTCCTTACGACTGTGTATAGATTACAGGGACTTGAACCGTGCTACAATGAAAAATAGGTACCCAAATCTACGGATAGATGATCTCTTTGATCAAATCAAAGGAGCAACAATGTTCTCAAAAATTGATCTATGATTAGGGTATCACCAGTTAAGGATTAAGGAAGGCTATATTCCTAAAACTACATTTCGAACTTGGTTTGGGCATTACGAGTTCGTCGTAGTACCTTTTGGTTTGACCAATGCACCAGCGGTATTCATGAGCCTCATGAATGGTGTATTCCAAAAGTAATTAGACTGCTTTGTATAGGTCTTTTTGGATTATATCCTCATCTATTCCAAGAATGAAAGAGAACATGAGGAACACTTGTGAGTGGTGTTGTCGTGCCTTAGAGAGAACAAATTCTATGGAAAGTTTTCGAAGTGTTCTTTCTTCCAGAAAGAAATTCACTATTTAGGTCATATCATTTCCAGTGAAGGAATCTCTGTGGACCCAGAAAAGGTAAAGGCCATTATGGAATGGCCAGTGCCGAAAAATGCTCATGAGGTAAGAAGCTTTATGGGGCTAGCGGGTTATTATTAGAGGTTTGTGGAAGGGTTCTCTAAAATAGCGAAACCCATCACCACCTTGCAGCGTAAGGGGGTCATGTATGAATGGACAGAAGAATGCAACAATGCATTCATCGAGCTTAAGAGGTTACTAACTATTGCACCAATTCTGCGAGTGCCGGATATGGGAAAAGACTTCACAGTTTGCATGTATGCCTCGAAGCAAGGATTGGGGGCCGTGCTAATGCAAGATGGAGGAGTGCTAGCATATGCATTAAGAAAGTTGAAGCAACATGAGGAGCTTTACACTACTCATGATTTAGAGTTTGCATTTGTAATGCTAGCTCTGAAACTTTTGAGGCACTATCAAGTGGGGCGAAACTTTGAGTTCAAAATAGACCATGAAATCTTAAAGAATCTCTTCACTTAGAGGGATCTCAATGCCAGGCAGATGCGATGGAGTGAGTTTATGAGTGAGTATGATTTTTGAATTTCGTACATCAAGGGAAGGAGAATGTGGTCGTGGATGCCTTGAGTAGGATACCATGTGTCTTCTCTTTGGTACCCTTAAAAGTTAATCTGAGGGAGCGTGTGTTGGGGAAACTTCTTGGAGATAATTGGTATTTAAAGGTCACTTCTACCCTCCAGAGTGGGAGACAAGTAGATCAAAATTATAAAGGATATAGCCTGGACACAGATGGATTGTTAAGATATCAGGGAAGGATGTACATCCCCGAAGGTAGGGATATTCGAAGCATCATACTCAAGGAAGCCCATAGAGCACTTTATTGTGCACATCCGGGTGTGAAGAAAATGTATGCGGACATGAAGAATCTTTTCTTCTGGGTAGGTATGAAGCGTGATGTAGTCCATTTCGTCGCCAAGTGCCTAGAGTGTCAACAAGTGAAGGCTGACCACCACCACCCGGCATGTCTCATACAACCACATGATGTTCCTATGTCCAAGTCAGAAGTCATTTCTATGGATTTTGTTGTGGGATTTCCGCTCACATTACCTAGACACAATGCAATTCTTGTGATAGTTGATAAGTTGACCAAGAGTGCTCATTTTATTTTGGTTAGAGACACTTATGATGTCACTGATGTGGCACACATGTTTATAAGTGAGGGCATCTGTTTGCATGGGTTACCCAAGAAGATCATTTCAGATAGGGACTCCTGATTCACATCTAGGTTTTGGACAAGTTTGCAGTCAGCGTTGTGAACTTAGTTGAACTTAAGAAAAACTTATCATCCTGAAACAGATGGAAAAACCGAGAGAGTAAATCAGGTTATGGAAGACATGCTTAAGATGTATGTTATGGAGAATCAAACCCATTGGGAGAATTACCTACCTTTGGTAGAGTTCGCCTACAATAACAGTTTTCATAGCTCCATTGGAATGCCTCCCTACGAAGCTCTGTATGGAAGGCCATGTAGGACACTGTTGAGTTGGGACATGTTAGAAGAACGAGTGAAATTTGGGCCAGAATTGATTCAAGAGATGGAGGAACAGGTGATTCAGATTAGGCAGGGACTAAAGGAAGCACATGATAGACAAAAAATTTATGTTGATGCACATAGGACTGGTCAAATTTATAAAATGGGAGATCAAATTTTCATTCGTATCAGGCCTAATAAGAGTACCATTTGGTTTTGGAAGGGGACAAACTTGTCGCCTTGATTTATAGGACCATTAAAAATCCAAGAGAGAATTGGAACCGTTGCCTATCGTCTCGTACTACCACGCCACTTGCATAAAACTCATAATATTTTTCATGTATTTTTTCTACGCCATTATGTTGCTGATGAATCTCATAAACTGAATTGGAAGGAATTGTAGGTATCAGATGTGGGAACCCTCACGGTAGAACCGTTACACATATTGGAATGTAGGGTCCGACAACTCAGGAACCGTCTGGTAGACCAAGTTAAGGTCCAATGGGACAAGTATATCCCAGGATATGCTACTTGGGAGGATGTCGAGACTTTACGATGAGATCATCCCTCAATTTTTTGACCACCTCGGGAATATGTTTTCTCGAAGGTTGGGTGTATATAATGCCACCTTTTGACTTAGACAACTAGAATTGCCTAAGGCCGAATCACTTTTATTTTCTATTCACTGTGAAACTATTAATGATACACTTGAACTTTTAAGACGTATGAACCTATGTGAATGTCAATTCTATGAATGTTTAACGTTATTTAAATTATGATGGATATTTTGCAATCTATTTCTAACTTGAAAATTTTGACATTTAAAGTTGTTGGTACGTGGATACCGAATTGAGATTATGGTTAAATGCATTTACATGATGATAATGCATAGATATGTATGAGTTTCTGTTATAGACTAATCTGCAGGTCAATGGGCTATGAAATAGCTAAAGGATAATGATAATAAAAGGTTGATGTCGTGAACACTGACCGAGAAACAATATGGTATGAATCTTTGTATTTGAAATTATGTTGGTTCGAATGCATTGCTATGATATGTGGACTAGTGCGGGTTTTTCAGGTGGTGAGACTGCCTAAAACTGAATATACGATGACAAAATTCCCAGCAACACAATGCCATGTATGTTCCACGGTATGGTGTTGAACCTATTTCTATTAGGAGGGGTGGAGGCATTTCCCACCGCGTATCCTCTGAAACCTGGAGTCATGGGAGGACGATGTTAGCTCATGCTCCCCTAGATGTGTGATGATGACTGTCAGTTTCCTGCTGGGGAAGCTTGGTCAAGAGAGTTGACACTTCCTCTTACGGGTTCTATTTGGAGTTAGGTCAATATAGTTGACGCTCCAAGATAGTCCAGTAGAGGAAGGATAGAGATGGAAGATGGAAGTAAGTTAGGGAGAAAGGATGAATAGAAGTAGTTGAGAGTGTATGGGGATTTCGCCTTATAGTATAATTTATTGTTTTCCCTCTTTTTGAAAAGAAGATATGTATACATGTATATTTATAATTGCTTCACTGAACTACAATTATATAAATGAATGTTGTTTATGTTAAATTATTATAATTGAGGGATTTTGCAAGCATTTTAAATGGGTTACTATCTTTTATGAAATGAATGGTTGTTGATTGGATTGGACACATGCAAGAATTAATTTATGAGTGATAATTATTGTCATTAGTGCATGTGTGAGTCCTGTATGTGCTAGCTACACATGCATGCCTTGCACATGTACACTAGTATGTATAAGTGTTTTAAATTGATGATGTTGATTACTTGATGTGGATGTATGAATCAAGTGTCGTTACCTTTGTATTGTAAATTACTCTAACTTCGGGACGAAGTTTCTTGAAGGTTGGGTGTATGTAACAACCCAAGTTAATTAATTTTTATCATAGTTTTTTTTTTTATTATTTTAAATTTAAATAATTATTAAAATATATTGAATCAGACTTTTATTATTTTATTATTAAAGGGTGGGTGAAGTAATTAATGGGGGGATAAGGCCGTTGGGGAATTAATGGGGGGGATTTGAGAGAGGATGATAAGGAAGAGAGGAGGGGACTTGGAGAGGGGTCTCATTTTGCATTGGAAATTTCTGCAAGAGGTGAAGGAGGAGGAGGAGGAGGAGGAAAATTTGGAGAACATAGCATTTTGAAAACTCTCATAGGGCACTGCTATTGCTGGGAATATTGGGCTCGGGGGCCAGGAAATCGCAAGGATTCTTGGAGCTAGGGAGTCAAAGAGGTTGTTCTTAGTTGGATGGGAGGTTAATATTCAGTTTGGGCAGTTGGGAAGGATCATCAACAACCAGGAAAGGGGCTAAATCAACTAAGATACAGGTTGAGGTAGATACTTTATGCATTTTACTATTGATATGTTGTCATTACATTGTTGTTGATTATTATGTTGTTAGTATGTTGTTGTTATTATGCTGTTATTATGTTGTTGTTATTAGCTTGTTGTTGATTATCATGTTGCTGTCGATTATTATGTTGATTATGCTGGTAGATAGAAAATCAAGAAAGAAAAATAATGAACTAAATTGAAATTAAGGTCTTACACTTTCAGGCAATTTTTAGCAAAGTGACCATATTCGTGACATGTATTGCATTTCAATGGAAGTTGCTCACAATCCATTGCATGCAAGTAAGATCAATCAACTAGGATGAGTTTGATGGCTTCTAGTAAGCCTTTCTCTAGATCAAATTTCACATAGATGTGGGAATAAGATTGCATATTGTCACGAGGGTCGGCGGGATCGATGTATCTACCCAGGGTATTACCGATATTGCAAATGGTGTCATCATTCCAACAATGCAAAGGTAAAAATGGGAGGCAGACCTAGACAAGGACGATTGTATTGGGGATATTATTTTATGGATTGAAGTCTGGAGTTCACAGTTGAGGTACATTCTTATGGAACCCATGAAGTAGGGGCTGTTTCATAAAATCAAATCTCGGTCCTCTTTCAATTCAAACAAGAAGACGAAAAAAACCCCTTCCAAAGAAAGAATGCGAGAGCTCACCCTTGATGAGGGTTTTCTAGTTTTTGTCAACCCAACTAGCCATGGCTTGAAGGGAAGGCCATATACATGTGAATTCGCCAATAAGGCCATTTTCATTCAATCACAAAGATTAGAAGCAAGAGTTATTCTAGACATGACTTCTGGGATATCGTCCAGTTTTTTCATGAACCTGGATGGGGGCTGCTTGGAGGCTTTGGGAGTACTACAATAAGAGAGTTGAAGGCCACGATGTCGGGGGAGGGGGGACCAAATCCCCCACAGGAGTTCGAAGCCATGGGTGTTGAATCTCAAGCTAGGTTTGGAGCAACAGAGCGGGGGCAGGAGCTTCCAAATTTCGATTTCAAAGTCCAACATAAGTAACTATCATTTAAGGCCCCCATATATTAATGGACATTGTCACATAATTAACGATGAAAATAGATTTTATGTGTGCTTAATGATAGTGTAAATTTATATTGCTCACTAATTGTATATTATTAAAAGGTAAGGTACTTCCACGTGATAACATCCTCCTTGACAAATATGAAGAGGCAAATCTATCGCTAGAAAGGTTGGGTGTTGAGTATGTATGATATCACACTTGTCCAAATGATGTATTCTTTACATAGGTGAATATGCAGATAAAGATATATGTGATAAAAAATAAAATAAAAAAATGGTAAAAATGCTCCTTCCCATAAACGTCTATAATTCCAAGGAATAAAAGGATATTTGATTGAAAAGAGTTAATTGTGTTGTAGGTGTGGCATGCCTCACACAAAAGTGAGCTAGGAGTTATGAGGATCTTGATGGATTCAATAGCCATGAAGCATATAAAAAATACATGGCCCAATAAATTCAAGGATGAACTATGAATCATTCAATTGAGCAGAACAGTGGATGGATTTAACTTGTATTCCCTACCAAATACCAACTTTATCATTTGTCTAATGATAGTGATCAATAACAATACCCCACCATGGTTATCTATGACGGATGAACATCCACCATTCATCAATGAATTAAATCAATTGCGGGACTAGTGGATTCATGGCATCACTTTATGCAGAGGCAAGGGCAGAGTGTGCAAAAGTATATCAACGAGTTCAAGAAAATGGTGATCATGTTGGGTACCTATTCCAAGAACTCAAATATACTCCTCAAATATCTGGGGGGTCTACATAGTCATTTGGAAAATCAAGTGATGCTCTTCAAACCAAGGACAATTGATAAGGCATATGTGCAAACACAATACCTAGAGAAAATAGGCCATAAGACAGGACAACCAAGTGGTTCTAAATAGAAACACCACCAAGATGCTTCCAAGGATGGGAGTAAGAAGTTGAAAGGAAAATACAAGAATATGAAATCCACTACACATTAGTGCAAGTATCCAAACAACCACTACAACCATTGTAATATCAATGGTCACATCGAAGATAAGTGTTGGGAGATACATCTAGAGCTAAATCCAAAGAATTTTAAGAAGGATTCCAAGAAGAAGAACCTACTAGGCATGTGTTCGAGCAACCATGTAGACAACATCTCAGATGTGGATGATAATATTGTTTGCACTTCAATGCAGAAGGTGGTGAATCTGATTAGCCTTCATCACAATGATGATAAGGAGATGAAAAACACTTCCATATTGAAATATAGGTAAAAATACCAAGGTATGTTCTCTATTTGATTATGGTTCACATGTCATCCTCATAGCAGTCAATCTGGACAACAAGCTTGGGTTAGAAGTTCATAATCATCCTAACCCATATCCATTGGGATGGGTAAACAAGGATGCAGAGCTCAAGGTCACTAAATAGAGTAAGATCAAATTTTCTATAAGTGCAGATTTTATTGATGAACTGGAGTTAGATGTAGTACCCATTGAAGTGTGCGGTGCAGTGTTTAGAATCCCCTACATGTATATGAGGGATGTGATCTTCATGAGGAGAGAAAACTAGTACTACCTAATCAAGGATGGGAAGTCTTTCATCATCGATGCAGACAAAGGTAAATCAAAGATATCTTTGGTAAGTGCTAGCCAAGATAAAAATTTAATCATTCCTAATAAGAAGTTTGTATTGCTTTTATTAAGAGAGAATCAATCAGGTGATGATCAATACGAGTAAAGGAATCCCTAGAGGGATGTAATAAATAGTAGAAACAATATTTGGAAGAGTTGTTCTAGATATACACAAGAGTGTTTCATGAGCCTAAAGGGTTACCACCTAAGAGGGAAGTGGAGCATGATATGCAATTATTTCCTAACTCCCCATTATCAAATATAAATCTATATAGGAAGTTTATTCTGGAAATAGACAAGCTAAATAAACAATTGCAGTAGTTGTTGGACTAGAGGGTAATTCAACCAAGCACCCCACCTTGTGGGTCACTTATCATCATAGTACTCAAGAAGGATGGAATTTGGTGAGTGTATATCCACTACAAGCTTTTAAAGACATCACACTCAGGAATTGGTACCCTTTTCCCAAGATCAATGATTTGTCAAACTAGTTGCATCATGCCAAGTAATTCACCAAGTTGGATATCAAATCAGGATACCACCAGGTATGTGTTAAAGAATAAGACACTTGGAAGACTGCCTTCAAGATAAGGTAAAGTTTGTATGAATGGCTAGTATTTCCTTTTGGTTTATGGAATGCACCAACTATATTTATGCAATTGATGGATGATGTATTGCATTCCTATTTAGATTCATTTGTAATAGTGTATTTGGATGATATATTGGTTTATAGCCCTACCTGGGAAGAGCACATTTCACATCTCATGTATGTGTTAGAGACTTTAAAAAATAATCAACTATTTTCTAAGCTTAAGAAATGTGATTTTTCTCAGTAGTCATTGGTGGAAGGGAACTCAAGATAGATCCTACAAAGATGGAGGCCATCCTCAAGTGGTTAGTTCCTACTAATGTCACTGAAGTTAGGAGATTTTTTTGGGTAGCGTAGTACCTATGAAATTTCATAACATCCTTTTCAATAGTAGTTGTGCCACTCCATGCCATAACAACCAATGGTAAGAGTTTCTAGTGGGGAAAGAATCAACAAAAGTATTTTGATGATATGAAACGATAGATCAGTCAAGCACCAGTCCTTTCATTGCCTAACTTGCGCAAGCCTTTCTAATTGGATATGGATGCAAGTGGATATGCTATGGGAGCAATATTGATGCAGGGAGGTAAGCCACTATGCTATCATTTTGAAATGTTTCATGGGGGAGTCTTGAACTACCCTACATATGATAAGGAAATCTATGCCATAGTTGAAGATGTTAAGAGTGGAAGCATTATTTGATGGAAAATGAAACCATTATTCACACCAATCACCAACCATTGCAATATTTGCAAGGCCTTAGAGTAAACAGACTAGACAGTACAAGTGGCTGAGGTTTTTGCATCGGTTTCATCTAGTCAAAAAATATAAGAAGGGAAGAACTAATAAGTTGGAAGATATGCTTTCAAGGCCATTGACATCCAATATTATAGCTTTGAGAACCCTTACACATATGGAGCCTTTCACCCATGATGTATACAAAGAGGCATACACATAATATGGGGACTTTAAAGAGGTGTTGCAATAGCTATAGAGCCAAATTCATGTAGAAGAAGGAGACGGTAAGGCTAACTATCATCTCCATAATGGGTTTCTCTACAAGCTATACAAGCTTTGTGTCCCTAAAGGTGAAATATTGCATCTTATCAGAGAGGCTCACACCTCCAAGGTTGCAAGACATTTTGGTATTGGGAAGAGAGTTGCGAACTTACAAAAGTATTTGTATTGACCCAAAATGAAAGAAGATGTAGCTCAATATATTAGAGGATGCATACTTTGTTGTACCAACAATCTTGATAATAGAAAGAAAGGTTTATACCATCCATTACCTGTACCCACTTAAGCTTGGGAAATCATTTCCATGGATTTTGTGGTGGTTTTCCAACAACTAGGAAGAGACATGAGTATCTAGTTGTGGTAGTCGATAGGTTCGGCAAGATGTGCATTCTTATGCCTTGTAAAAAGACCATAAAAGGACAAGAAGCATCAAACATGTTCTTTGAATAGGTATAGGTGCACTTTGGGATATGAAGGAACATAACATAAGAAAGGAACACTAGATTTCTTAGTGCCTTTTGGACTACACTTTGGGAGAAGATGGACACCAAGTTGAAGAGATATACAAAATTCAATCCACATATAAATGTGCAGATAGAAGTAGTCAACTAGACTTTGGTTCAACTTTTGAGGGGTTACAATTAGAAGCATTTGAAGACCTAGGATGGAAATATAATCTACATTCAATACTTTTATAACAAACAAGCCCATACTTTTACCGATAAGTTGCCTTTTGAAACTTACTTTGGGTATTTGTCGCTTTAGACCTTGGATGTTGTCTATGGACAATAAGGAGAAGTGAGGGAAGACATCACATAGGAGAAGAATTGAAAGTATATAAATTTGTGGAAAAGATTAGGAAAATCCATTTGCAAGTACAAGAGACACTAAAGAAGTCATAGGAAAGGCGCAAGGCCCAACACAATTAGCATATAACTGATAAAATTTAAGTTGGGAGACAAAGTTTGGTTACAATTGAAAAAATAAAGGCTACAAGGTCCTGGTAAGAAGATAAAGGCTCAATGGTATGGTCAATTTCAAGTATTGGAGAAGGTGGGTGATAATTCCTGCATACTTAGTATACCCCCATATATGCACATTTACTCAATAGTGAATGTGGAAAATCTGAAACTTTATGATCCTTCCATGTTTGATCAGGAAACTATGAAGCAAGTCGTACCTACCATACAAGACTTAGCACTAGAAGCTTAGGCAAAGTTGGCAGAAGATACCGTTTTGCAGAGGAAGTCCAGAACTACCAGATAGAGACAACATGACCTTTAGCAGATTGGGTTGAAAGGACAACTTTTAGGCAAGGAAAACTGGTGCTCCAAGGAGAAGGTAGAGGAACAATTTCCCCACTTCATGCAGTAAAATATTTTGGGGACCAAAAGCCTCCCTAAATGGGTATGTATGATTAGGAATGGATCACTATATAAATTTTCATCTATTTTGGTACTTTTTGGGTTGAGAAATTGGAGGAATTGGCTTGTAGGGCCCATTTTAGTGGCGGGTCTCAGTTTGGATATTTAGGGTTTGGAGCCTTCCAAATCCATTTTGAGGCATAAAACGACACTTTTTGGTGTCAAAAATTTGTGAGGATACCTTCTAGCCTCTCGACATTTTTCTACACATCGAGAGCTTTTCAACGGTGTGAAAATCACCTCAATTAGAACTCGTATGTGGAATTTACTCCTCCCTCAAGTTGACGTACCTTGTTGACCAACATGGTACTGAGTGGGTGCCATGTCAACCCCCATTACTCACACAATTGGGGCTAGCCATATGTGTAATTTCAATAATATTCTAGAAGTTACAAACCCTAACATTAATAGAGGGTTGAGGCATGCACAAAGCCTAACCCTAGATGACTATTAGGATATGTTAAATACTGGGCCATTAGGAAGAGAGGGGGTTCAATTATTTAAGCATTGTACTTGTTCCATAGTTGATTAGAGAATCTATGAGTGGGATTTGAGAGCATAACATAGGAGGAAGAAGATTTTGTAGTAGTCATTCATGCCACAATGTCATAGGCAACTCCATATTGAGTGCTCTTTTCTTTGTATTTTCATTTTCATAACTGAAGAAAAGAGAGCAGAGCATAGGCCTTGCCTTCTAGCTGGGTTTTCTCTTGTATCAAGTTTCCCATTATACATCTTGTGTTCATTTGTGTGGATGGTGTGTTCATTTACTTGTTCTTTCATTTTTGTATTTCAATTTATTTTCATAAATTTGAGTAAAATCTAGTGATAATAAATTTAAGATCTAAGGAAATAAACTTGCATAATAAAAGATTTCAAAATAACACAAGATGTTGATTATTTGGGTTGGTTGTCATTGATCTCAACCCTTGAAGAAAGTCTGGTAGCAAATTCTGGTAACACAAAGGTTTGGGTAATGGACCCAAGTTTGTTTGATGGATAATGGTATGCATTTTGATATATTTGCAGGTAATACTATTCCATATGGATAGTACATGTCATACCATTTCTAGTGGTATGTGGAACGTCACATAACTCCTCACGGTTAGAAAGTTATGGCCATGTGAAGTTGGAGAACCCTCATGAGTCATCTAGAAGTCCAAAAAGGTCAAAGTAGTCAAAGTGGTTTAAGAGATTTTAGAAGGTAAATAATAAAGTGAAGTGATGAGTGTAATATAAGTCAAAGTGAATACAAAAGAAATTATTTAAATAATAAAGTTAATGGAGAAATTATTAAGTGGACAAGTGGTTAGAAGTGGGTTAGCCCTAAAATAAATAAAGTGGTTTAAGATGGTTAGAAGGTAACCCCTTGAGATAAAATGAAATGATGAGTGTACTATAAGTCAAAGTGGATATAAAATAAATTATTTAAATAATAAAGTTAATGTAGAAATTACTAAGTGGACAAGTGTTTAGAAGTGGGTTAACCCTAAAATAAAGAAAGTGGGTTAAGATGGTTAAAAGGTAACCCCTTGAGGAAACTACATGAAAGTATGAATAAGAGGCAATGCTCTCTCATTTTAATCACATTTGAGCATATTGAATATCTACAGATGACTGAGGTAACCAAAGGATATCGAAGCCGAATTTCACAGGGAAGGTGAAGTAAAGAAGGCTGAAATTCAAGGGAGGATAAATTCTTTTGATGATGCTTTCTAATGCATGTTATTTACAGGTTATCTCACCATTTTTGCAATAATTTTTTTTCTAGAATGATTTAGACCGTGAAATTGGGAGGCCATTGAGGAAACATATCCAAGTAGCTGTGATACAAATTTGATCTTGTGGGTCGTTGTATTTTTGGAGTTACACGCCGTGGAAAATAGGGTTTGTGGCTAGTCCCGAAACTAGTCTAAAACAAATGTTTCTGGTAAAAACGTCATAACTTCCTCATAATAGATACAAATTTAGTAACACCAAATGTATTGGTTAGAGTAGAGTTTGTAGTATTCTATGTACAATTTTCACACCCATACAACAAATATTCCATGCGGGGCATGCTCTACAAGTTCTCTCTCTAGAATAAGCCAGAATTCAACAAGGTATGCCATTTTTGCTATAACTCATTTTTTGAAAGGTTCCAAGTAGTGAAATCTGGAATTGCATAAAATACACAGAAGAACATTGTGTACCATTTTCGGATCTTTAGTCATTACATGCACATAGTTATGATTATTACAAGTTAGGGTTTTTTTATTAATCCAAAATTAGTCACGTGAGGCTAAAGTAAAGTTTGATGAAAATGTTAGTCTCTTGTTGTTAAATTTAAGGAAGATTTGCAGGTATGTGATCATATACATGAGGTCTATTACAAAGTTACAAATCAGATTTGGATGATGAAATTGATGATGGATTTTGGTTGAGGTACATGTTGGGTACATGGTTGAGACAAGTAGTTGATGAGTTGACACATACATGAGGTGTATAGTTGATGATGTTGGTACATTTTGATGAGTCATATTTTATGTGTATTTGATGCATGATTGACACATATTTGGTACATGGTTGATGCACTCGTTGATGGTACAGGTTGAGGTACAAGTTGGTGCATGGTTGATGCACTTGTTTATGGTACAAACTGATTACAAGTTGATGCACTTGTTTATGGTACATGTTGATTACAAGTTGATTGGTACAGGTTGTTACAGTGGTATATCTCATAGTGATATTGTGACAATGGTTCCATCATTCTACTTCTACGTCGGGGCGGTTGGACGGGGTAAGGACATGTGGTTGTAACCACCTTCTTGTTGTAGCCGGAGAACATAGGGGGTTGTGGTCTCCTTCTGGTTGTAGCCAGAGAATTGGGGAGTTGGAGCTTCCCTCAGTTTGTAGCCTGAGAAACTAGGGGCTTGGAGCCTCCTTCTAGTTGCTACTGGAAAACAAAAGAAGTTGGTGCTTCCAATGAATGTAATTCTTCAAGACATATAATAAAAAACATTTCGTGGTTTTCTCCCACTTTGGGTTTCCACGTAAAAACACTGGTGTACTGTGTATGTGTATGATTGCTCATTTGTTCATTGTTTATTTACTGTGCAATTATTGGATGATAAAACTACATTGATATAACACTTGCATTTTATGGTGAAAAATGATTAAATTGCTCTATTATTGATTCACCCCCCTCTAAGTAATCCAACAATTGGTATCAGAGAAGGTTCCTTCAGAAATCAGTTTAACCACTGAAAGGTAGATCATGGAGAGCAACATGTATAAAAATGGAATACCACAATTTGATGGACATAAGTATGCATTTTGGAGTAGAAAGATGAAAACATATATACAGACACAGGTACTTGAAATTTGGCAATCAGTTGTAGATGGATACAAAGAACCAATGGTTCTGCCGACAAATGAAAGAGCAATAAAACTCAGGAAAAATAATTCCAAAGGTACAAATGTATTTCTGAATGGTCTTTGTGAATCAGTTTACACCAAAGTTATACATTGTAAATCCGCTAAAGAGATTTGGAACAAGCTTCAAAATATTTATGAAGGAGATTCAAAAGTCAAAGCATCAAAACTTCAAACTTACAGAGGTCAGTTCGAACAACTAAAGATGAAGAGAGATGATAATATTGCAGCTTACTTCTTACGAGTCGATGAAACAATAAATGAAATCATAGGATTGAGAGAAGAAATTAAAGAATCTGTAATTGTTGAAAAGGTACTAAGATCTCTTCCTTTGAGATTTGATCCTAAGATATCAACACTAGAAGAAAGAGCAGATCTAGACTCAATAAGCATGGACGAACTACATGGAATCTTCACAGCATATGAAATGAGAATTGAACAAGAAAATACATATATAAAAGAAGTATCTTTCAAAGCATCCAAAAGGTCAAAGAAAAAGGGAAAGCAAAAAGAAAACGAACATAGCAGCAGCAGTGACATCTCGGAAGATGATGAAGAAATGACCAACTTTGTCAGAAGATTGAACAAGGGAACCAACGATAGATATAAAGGTAAGTTTCATTTGATTTGTTTTAATTGTGATGGTATTGATCATTTTTCTAACAAATGTCCTCATAAGAAAAATAAGAAGAATGGTGAAGATTACTCAAATAGCAAACAAACATATAAAGACAAAAGAACCACAAAGAAAGTTTTCAATAAAAGCTTATGCACCAAAGAAGACATCTCATTATTAGATGAAGATGAAGTTAGTGAAAGTGAGACAAAAAGAGTTCTATTCATGGTAGTAGAAGACTCTAACAAAAAAGACACCAAAGAAGAATATGAAGAGGTCGAAGAAGAATGTGAAGAGGTAGAAGTTGACTACCGAGAAGAATTGTTGTGTGCCATAGAAGTTATAAGAAGAGAAAAGAAGAAAAACAAGAAGCTACTAGTGAAACTAGACAAGAAAGAAGACAGTCAGGAACTAGAATAAACGATCACAAATTTGAAGGTTCAAATAGAAGAAGATAAAAGGATTGAAGAAGCACTCAAACAACAACTAGAAGAAGGAGACATGATCATTGGAAATTTGGAAGCAAAGATTGTCACATTAAGAAATGATCTTTAAAAGAAAAATATGCAGAACAACTCAAAAGCTTTAGATGACATTATCAACAGTAAAAAAATTCATCATGACAAGTCCGGACTTGGATACAATCAGACAAAAAATGGATCAAGCTTCAAAACAACAGAGCAAGAAACATATCCAAAAAGCTATGCAGAAACAATCAAAGGGGATAGGAATAACTACAAGGAAAATTATAGGGACACTCCTCCACCGAGAAGATTCAGATTTCAAAATCAACAACTAATAGATAAGTCTCAGGAAGAAGAAGGATTCAGAAGAGCAACTCCTTTCAGAAGATCTTCAACTCCTAGGTATCAAACTATCTTTTTTTGTTTATGTTATGCATGTAATAATTTTGGACATAAAACTATGAATTGCAGAGCTAACAATAGGAACATAAACAACTTTGAAAGTCATACACAAAAGGGTTATCCAAAAAGGCCTAGTGAAACACATAGAAGAAGTTACAACAAGTTTGAATAATTGAACACTGAAGTGGAATGCTACAAGTGCAACAACTTTGGACACATGACCAAAGATTGCAGAATGACAGTTCCTCCTAGAAAACCACAACATAACAACAACAGTCACAGACAAGAACCTCAGAAGAGAACATGGATAAGAAAGCAGAATCAATATAGCAATGAAGAATGCACACTTGCTCTACAGGATAAGCAGAAGAAACATGGTTGGTATGTTGATAGTGGCTGTTAAAAACACATGACAGGTGATAACGACATGTTTCTTACATTAAAAAAGGAAAGAGATGGATTAGTCTCCTTCGAAAATGATGATTCATCTAAAATCATTGGAAAAGACAGTCAGAATTAGAAACAAGAATACCAAGAAAGAAAATGTTCTACTAGTAGAAGATATGAAACATAATCTTCTAAGTGTGAGTCAAATGTGTGACCAAGGTCATAAAGTTAATTTCGATTCACAAAAGTGCGAGATAAGAAAATAAGGTTCAGGAAAATTGATTGCAACAACTGCAAGAACTCCAAGCAACATATATGTACTAAGTGAACTTAGAAATGAAAAGTGTTGTCTAGGAAAAAAAGATGAAAGTTGGATATGGCATAGAAGAATGGGTCACATACACTTTGATAACCTTGTCAAAGTCAGCAAAAAGGAAGCAGTTAAAGAAATTCCTCATATTACGAAACCAACCAACACTTTATGCAAGCATTGCCAACAAGGAAAACAAACAAAGACCAGGTTTAAATCAAAAGAATATTCAACGACAAGACCATTGGAATTTGTGCATATTGATCTTGTTGGATCAACTAAAACAAAGGGTTTAAAATGTGATAAATACTTTATGTTATTAATTGATGATTATGCAAGAATGACTGCAGTTTGCTTTCTCAGGAATAAGTCAGAAGCTTTTGAAAACTTCAAGGTCTACAAGGAATTGGTTGAAAATGAAATTGATTAAAAAATAAAATGTTTGAGATCTAATAATGGAGGAGAGTTCACTTCAAAGGAATTTATGGACTACTGCAGAAAGCATGGAATAAAAAGACAATTCTTCATTGCTAGGACACCTCAACAAAATGGAATTGTTGAAAGAAAGAACAAGACAATACAAGAAATGACTCGAACATTGTTAATGGATTCCAAATTGACAAATATCTTTTGGACACATGCAGTGCATATAACGGTTCACATTCAAAATAGAGCAATGCTCAAAAGCAACACCGACAAAACTCCCTACGAGCTATGGAAAGGAAGACCAACAAATGTGAAACACTTCAGAGTATTTGGAAGCAAATTCTACATCAAAAGAGAAGATGGCAGAATAAGAAAGTTTCATTCTCGTGTGGAAAAATGAGTACTTGTTGGTTACTCAAGTACAAGGAAAGCATACAAGTGTTACAATCAGGGGTTGAACAAATTTGTGGAAAGAATCAATGTAACAATTGATGAAACCGGTGGATGATAATTAAAGGAAGAAAAAATGAATCAATCGAACAACTTTACGAAGAAGAAGCAGAATATAAACAAGAAGTAGAAAGGGAAGATGAAGAGGATCAGACAAAAGTAGAAGAACAAGTTCAACAAGTGCCTCCAAAGACACCTAGCAAACGAGTATAAAAGAATCATCATTCAGATCAGATTATTGGAAAGAAAGATGCAGGAGTTGAGACTAGAAGAAGAATTCGTTCACCAGAACAAATGCACCTAACACTCTCATCTACAATTGAACCAAAAAGTTTTGAAGAGGCCAACACTGATGAATTTTGGAATAAATCCATGGATGAAGAATTGGATCAAATAGAGAAGAATGACACTTGGGAATTGGTTCAAAGACCAAAGAATAAGAATGTGATTGGCACAAAGTGGGTATTCAGATATAAATTGAATGACGATGGACATGTTACAAGGAAAAAAACTAGATTGGTATGTAAAAAATACTCATAGGTTGAAGGAATCGACTTTGAAGAGACATTTGCTCCAGTTGCCAGAATGGAAGCAATCCGATTGCTCCTAGCTTATGCATGCTCCAAGAATATTAAAGTGTATCAGATGGACGTGAAATCAACTTTTCTGAATGGGGAATTTGAAGAAGAAGTCTACATTGAACAACCAGAAGGATTTCATTTGTCAGAGAACGCAAATTATGTGTGTAAATTGAAGAAGGCATTGTATGGTCTAAAACATGATCCTAGAGCATGGTACTCTAGACTGGATAAATATCTACAATAGGCAGAGTTTATAAAAGGAAGTGCAGACAACAACCTCTACATCAAGGTTAAGCCATAAATTTGCAAAGGATATGCATAATGAATTTGAAATGTCATTACTCAAAGAACTATCTTTGTTTTTGGGTCTTTAGATATGTCATAGCAACCAATGAATTTTTATTTCTCAAACTAAGTATATCAGAGAAATGCTAAAGAAGTTCGGAATGGAAGATTGCAAGTCAGTTACCACTCCTATGCAAACCAGTTGCAAGTTGAGCAACGATGATGATTCAAAGTCTACAGACCAGAGGAAATACAAGTCAATGATTGGTAGCTTACTATATGTGATAACATCCAGACCAGATGTAATGCAGGCAGTTGGACAAGTGGCACGATTTCAAGCAGCACCAAAGGAATCACACGTATTA
>ML812783.1:145260-203187 GCA_009831015.1 Picea engelmannii
AGGACAACCAAGTGGTTCTAAATAGAAACACCACCAAGATGCTTCCAAGGATGGGAGTAAGAAGTTGAAAGGAAAATACAAGAATATGAAATCCACTACACATTAGTGCAAGTATCCAAACAACCACTACAACCATTGTAATATCAATGGTCACATCGAAGATAAGTGTTGGGAGATACATCTAGAGCTAAATCCAAAGAATTTTAAGAAGGATTCCAAGAAGAAGAACCTACTAGGCATGTGTTCGAGCAACCATGTAGACAACATCTCAGATGTGGATGATAATATTGTTTGCACTTCAATGCAGAAGGTGGTGAATCTGATTAGCCTTCATCACAATGATGATAAGGAGATGAAAAACACTTCCATATTGAAATATAGGTAAAAATACCAAGGTATGTTCTCTATTTGATTATGGTTCACATGTCATCCTCATAGCAGTCAATCTGGACAACAAGCTTGGGTTAGAAGTTCATAATCATCCTAACCCATATCCATTGGGATGGGTAAACAAGGATGCAGAGCTCAAGGTCACTAAATAGAGTAAGATCAAATTTTCTATAAGTGCAGATTTTATTGATGAACTGGAGTTAGATGTAGTACCCATTGAAGTGTGCGGTGCAGTGTTTAGAATCCCCTACATGTATATGAGGGATGTGATCTTCATGAGGAGAGAAAACTAGTACTACCTAATCAAGGATGGGAAGTCTTTCATCATCGATGCAGACAAAGGTAAATCAAAGATATCTTTGGTAAGTGCTAGCCAAGATAAAAATTTAATCATTCCTAATAAGAAGTTTGTATTGCTTTTATTAAGAGAGAATCAATCAGGTGATGATCAATACGAGTAAAGGAATCCCTAGAGGGATGTAATAAATAGTAGAAACAATATTTGGAAGAGTTGTTCTAGATATACACAAGAGTGTTTCATGAGCCTAAAGGGTTACCACCTAAGAGGGAAGTGGAGCATGATATGCAATTATTTCCTAACTCCCCATTATCAAATATAAATCTATATAGGAAGTTTATTCTGGAAATAGACAAGCTAAATAAACAATTGCAGTAGTTGTTGGACTAGAGGGTAATTCAACCAAGCACCCCACCTTGTGGGTCACTTATCATCATAGTACTCAAGAAGGATGGAATTTGGTGAGTGTATATCCACTACAAGCTTTTAAAGACATCACACTCAGGAATTGGTACCCTTTTCCCAAGATCAATGATTTGTCAAACTAGTTGCATCATGCCAAGTAATTCACCAAGTTGGATATCAAATCAGGATACCACCAGGTATGTGTTAAAGAATAAGACACTTGGAAGACTGCCTTCAAGATAAGGTAAAGTTTGTATGAATGGCTAGTATTTCCTTTTGGTTTATGGAATGCACCAACTATATTTATGCAATTGATGGATGATGTATTGCATTCCTATTTAGATTCATTTGTAATAGTGTATTTGGATGATATATTGGTTTATAGCCCTACCTGGGAAGAGCACATTTCACATCTCATGTATGTGTTAGAGACTTTAAAAAATAATCAACTATTTTCTAAGCTTAAGAAATGTGATTTTTCTCAGTAGTCATTGGTGGAAGGGAACTCAAGATAGATCCTACAAAGATGGAGGCCATCCTCAAGTGGTTAGTTCCTACTAATGTCACTGAAGTTAGGAGATTTTTTTGGGTAGCGTAGTACCTATGAAATTTCATAACATCCTTTTCAATAGTAGTTGTGCCACTCCATGCCATAACAACCAATGGTAAGAGTTTCTAGTGGGGAAAGAATCAACAAAAGTATTTTGATGATATGAAACGATAGATCAGTCAAGCACCAGTCCTTTCATTGCCTAACTTGCGCAAGCCTTTCTAATTGGATATGGATGCAAGTGGATATGCTATGGGAGCAATATTGATGCAGGGAGGTAAGCCACTATGCTATCATTTTGAAATGTTTCATGGGGGAGTCTTGAACTACCCTACATATGATAAGGAAATCTATGCCATAGTTGAAGATGTTAAGAGTGGAAGCATTATTTGATGGAAAATGAAACCATTATTCACACCAATCACCAACCATTGCAATATTTGCAAGGCCTTAGAGTAAACAGACTAGACAGTACAAGTGGCTGAGGTTTTTGCATCGGTTTCATCTAGTCAAAAAATATAAGAAGGGAAGAACTAATAAGTTGGAAGATATGCTTTCAAGGCCATTGACATCCAATATTATAGCTTTGAGAACCCTTACACATATGGAGCCTTTCACCCATGATGTATACAAAGAGGCATACACATAATATGGGGACTTTAAAGAGGTGTTGCAATAGCTATAGAGCCAAATTCATGTAGAAGAAGGAGACGGTAAGGCTAACTATCATCTCCATAATGGGTTTCTCTACAAGCTATACAAGCTTTGTGTCCCTAAAGGTGAAATATTGCATCTTATCAGAGAGGCTCACACCTCCAAGGTTGCAAGACATTTTGGTATTGGGAAGAGAGTTGCGAACTTACAAAAGTATTTGTATTGACCCAAAATGAAAGAAGATGTAGCTCAATATATTAGAGGATGCATACTTTGTTGTACCAACAATCTTGATAATAGAAAGAAAGGTTTATACCATCCATTACCTGTACCCACTTAAGCTTGGGAAATCATTTCCATGGATTTTGTGGTGGTTTTCCAACAACTAGGAAGAGACATGAGTATCTAGTTGTGGTAGTCGATAGGTTCGGCAAGATGTGCATTCTTATGCCTTGTAAAAAGACCATAAAAGGACAAGAAGCATCAAACATGTTCTTTGAATAGGTATAGGTGCACTTTGGGATATGAAGGAACATAACATAAGAAAGGAACACTAGATTTCTTAGTGCCTTTTGGACTACACTTTGGGAGAAGATGGACACCAAGTTGAAGAGATATACAAAATTCAATCCACATATAAATGTGCAGATAGAAGTAGTCAACTAGACTTTGGTTCAACTTTTGAGGGGTTACAATTAGAAGCATTTGAAGACCTAGGATGGAAATATAATCTACATTCAATACTTTTATAACAAACAAGCCCATACTTTTACCGATAAGTTGCCTTTTGAAACTTACTTTGGGTATTTGTCGCTTTAGACCTTGGATGTTGTCTATGGACAATAAGGAGAAGTGAGGGAAGACATCACATAGGAGAAGAATTGAAAGTATATAAATTTGTGGAAAAGATTAGGAAAATCCATTTGCAAGTACAAGAGACACTAAAGAAGTCATAGGAAAGGCGCAAGGCCCAACACAATTAGCATATAACTGATAAAATTTAAGTTGGGAGACAAAGTTTGGTTACAATTGAAAAAATAAAGGCTACAAGGTCCTGGTAAGAAGATAAAGGCTCAATGGTATGGTCAATTTCAAGTATTGGAGAAGGTGGGTGATAATTCCTGCATACTTAGTATACCCCCATATATGCACATTTACTCAATAGTGAATGTGGAAAATCTGAAACTTTATGATCCTTCCATGTTTGATCAGGAAACTATGAAGCAAGTCGTACCTACCATACAAGACTTAGCACTAGAAGCTTAGGCAAAGTTGGCAGAAGATACCGTTTTGCAGAGGAAGTCCAGAACTACCAGATAGAGACAACATGACCTTTAGCAGATTGGGTTGAAAGGACAACTTTTAGGCAAGGAAAACTGGTGCTCCAAGGAGAAGGTAGAGGAACAATTTCCCCACTTCATGCAGTAAAATATTTTGGGGACCAAAAGCCTCCCTAAATGGGTATGTATGATTAGGAATGGATCACTATATAAATTTTCATCTATTTTGGTACTTTTTGGGTTGAGAAATTGGAGGAATTGGCTTGTAGGGCCCATTTTAGTGGCGGGTCTCAGTTTGGATATTTAGGGTTTGGAGCCTTCCAAATCCATTTTGAGGCATAAAACGACACTTTTTGGTGTCAAAAATTTGTGAGGATACCTTCTAGCCTCTCGACATTTTTCTACACATCGAGAGCTTTTCAACGGTGTGAAAATCACCTCAATTAGAACTCGTATGTGGAATTTACTCCTCCCTCAAGTTGACGTACCTTGTTGACCAACATGGTACTGAGTGGGTGCCATGTCAACCCCCATTACTCACACAATTGGGGCTAGCCATATGTGTAATTTCAATAATATTCTAGAAGTTACAAACCCTAACATTAATAGAGGGTTGAGGCATGCACAAAGCCTAACCCTAGATGACTATTAGGATATGTTAAATACTGGGCCATTAGGAAGAGAGGGGGTTCAATTATTTAAGCATTGTACTTGTTCCATAGTTGATTAGAGAATCTATGAGTGGGATTTGAGAGCATAACATAGGAGGAAGAAGATTTTGTAGTAGTCATTCATGCCACAATGTCATAGGCAACTCCATATTGAGTGCTCTTTTCTTTGTATTTTCATTTTCATAACTGAAGAAAAGAGAGCAGAGCATAGGCCTTGCCTTCTAGCTGGGTTTTCTCTTGTATCAAGTTTCCCATTATACATCTTGTGTTCATTTGTGTGGATGGTGTGTTCATTTACTTGTTCTTTCATTTTTGTATTTCAATTTATTTTCATAAATTTGAGTAAAATCTAGTGATAATAAATTTAAGATCTAAGGAAATAAACTTGCATAATAAAAGATTTCAAAATAACACAAGATGTTGATTATTTGGGTTGGTTGTCATTGATCTCAACCCTTGAAGAAAGTCTGGTAGCAAATTCTGGTAACACAAAGGTTTGGGTAATGGACCCAAGTTTGTTTGATGGATAATGGTATGCATTTTGATATATTTGCAGGTAATACTATTCCATATGGATAGTACATGTCATACCATTTCTAGTGGTATGTGGAACGTCACATAACTCCTCACGGTTAGAAAGTTATGGCCATGTGAAGTTGGAGAACCCTCATGAGTCATCTAGAAGTCCAAAAAGGTCAAAGTAGTCAAAGTGGTTTAAGAGATTTTAGAAGGTAAATAATAAAGTGAAGTGATGAGTGTAATATAAGTCAAAGTGAATACAAAAGAAATTATTTAAATAATAAAGTTAATGGAGAAATTATTAAGTGGACAAGTGGTTAGAAGTGGGTTAGCCCTAAAATAAATAAAGTGGTTTAAGATGGTTAGAAGGTAACCCCTTGAGATAAAATGAAATGATGAGTGTACTATAAGTCAAAGTGGATATAAAATAAATTATTTAAATAATAAAGTTAATGTAGAAATTACTAAGTGGACAAGTGTTTAGAAGTGGGTTAACCCTAAAATAAAGAAAGTGGGTTAAGATGGTTAAAAGGTAACCCCTTGAGGAAACTACATGAAAGTATGAATAAGAGGCAATGCTCTCTCATTTTAATCACATTTGAGCATATTGAATATCTACAGATGACTGAGGTAACCAAAGGATATCGAAGCCGAATTTCACAGGGAAGGTGAAGTAAAGAAGGCTGAAATTCAAGGGAGGATAAATTCTTTTGATGATGCTTTCTAATGCATGTTATTTACAGGTTATCTCACCATTTTTGCAATAATTTTTTTTCTAGAATGATTTAGACCGTGAAATTGGGAGGCCATTGAGGAAACATATCCAAGTAGCTGTGATACAAATTTGATCTTGTGGGTCGTTGTATTTTTGGAGTTACACGCCGTGGAAAATAGGGTTTGTGGCTAGTCCCGAAACTAGTCTAAAACAAATGTTTCTGGTAAAAACGTCATAACTTCCTCATAATAGATACAAATTTAGTAACACCAAATGTATTGGTTAGAGTAGAGTTTGTAGTATTCTATGTACAATTTTCACACCCATACAACAAATATTCCATGCGGGGCATGCTCTACAAGTTCTCTCTCTAGAATAAGCCAGAATTCAACAAGGTATGCCATTTTTGCTATAACTCATTTTTTGAAAGGTTCCAAGTAGTGAAATCTGGAATTGCATAAAATACACAGAAGAACATTGTGTACCATTTTCGGATCTTTAGTCATTACATGCACATAGTTATGATTATTACAAGTTAGGGTTTTTTTATTAATCCAAAATTAGTCACGTGAGGCTAAAGTAAAGTTTGATGAAAATGTTAGTCTCTTGTTGTTAAATTTAAGGAAGATTTGCAGGTATGTGATCATATACATGAGGTCTATTACAAAGTTACAAATCAGATTTGGATGATGAAATTGATGATGGATTTTGGTTGAGGTACATGTTGGGTACATGGTTGAGACAAGTAGTTGATGAGTTGACACATACATGAGGTGTATAGTTGATGATGTTGGTACATTTTGATGAGTCATATTTTATGTGTATTTGATGCATGATTGACACATATTTGGTACATGGTTGATGCACTCGTTGATGGTACAGGTTGAGGTACAAGTTGGTGCATGGTTGATGCACTTGTTTATGGTACAAACTGATTACAAGTTGATGCACTTGTTTATGGTACATGTTGATTACAAGTTGATTGGTACAGGTTGTTACAGTGGTATATCTCATAGTGATATTGTGACAATGGTTCCATCATTCTACTTCTACGTCGGGGCGGTTGGACGGGGTAAGGACATGTGGTTGTAACCACCTTCTTGTTGTAGCCGGAGAACATAGGGGGTTGTGGTCTCCTTCTGGTTGTAGCCAGAGAATTGGGGAGTTGGAGCTTCCCTCAGTTTGTAGCCTGAGAAACTAGGGGCTTGGAGCCTCCTTCTAGTTGCTACTGGAAAACAAAAGAAGTTGGTGCTTCCAATGAATGTAATTCTTCAAGACATATAATAAAAAACATTTCGTGGTTTTCTCCCACTTTGGGTTTCCACGTAAAAACACTGGTGTACTGTGTATGTGTATGATTGCTCATTTGTTCATTGTTTATTTACTGTGCAATTATTGGATGATAAAACTACATTGATATAACACTTGCATTTTATGGTGAAAAATGATTAAATTGCTCTATTATTGATTCACCCCCCTCTAAGTAATCCAACAATTGGTATCAGAGAAGGTTCCTTCAGAAATCAGTTTAACCACTGAAAGGTAGATCATGGAGAGCAACATGTATAAAAATGGAATACCACAATTTGATGGACATAAGTATGCATTTTGGAGTAGAAAGATGAAAACATATATACAGACACAGGTACTTGAAATTTGGCAATCAGTTGTAGATGGATACAAAGAACCAATGGTTCTGCCGACAAATGAAAGAGCAATAAAACTCAGGAAAAATAATTCCAAAGGTACAAATGTATTTCTGAATGGTCTTTGTGAATCAGTTTACACCAAAGTTATACATTGTAAATCCGCTAAAGAGATTTGGAACAAGCTTCAAAATATTTATGAAGGAGATTCAAAAGTCAAAGCATCAAAACTTCAAACTTACAGAGGTCAGTTCGAACAACTAAAGATGAAGAGAGATGATAATATTGCAGCTTACTTCTTACGAGTCGATGAAACAATAAATGAAATCATAGGATTGAGAGAAGAAATTAAAGAATCTGTAATTGTTGAAAAGGTACTAAGATCTCTTCCTTTGAGATTTGATCCTAAGATATCAACACTAGAAGAAAGAGCAGATCTAGACTCAATAAGCATGGACGAACTACATGGAATCTTCACAGCATATGAAATGAGAATTGAACAAGAAAATACATATATAAAAGAAGTATCTTTCAAAGCATCCAAAAGGTCAAAGAAAAAGGGAAAGCAAAAAGAAAACGAACATAGCAGCAGCAGTGACATCTCGGAAGATGATGAAGAAATGACCAACTTTGTCAGAAGATTGAACAAGGGAACCAACGATAGATATAAAGGTAAGTTTCATTTGATTTGTTTTAATTGTGATGGTATTGATCATTTTTCTAACAAATGTCCTCATAAGAAAAATAAGAAGAATGGTGAAGATTACTCAAATAGCAAACAAACATATAAAGACAAAAGAACCACAAAGAAAGTTTTCAATAAAAGCTTATGCACCAAAGAAGACATCTCATTATTAGATGAAGATGAAGTTAGTGAAAGTGAGACAAAAAGAGTTCTATTCATGGTAGTAGAAGACTCTAACAAAAAAGACACCAAAGAAGAATATGAAGAGGTCGAAGAAGAATGTGAAGAGGTAGAAGTTGACTACCGAGAAGAATTGTTGTGTGCCATAGAAGTTATAAGAAGAGAAAAGAAGAAAAACAAGAAGCTACTAGTGAAACTAGACAAGAAAGAAGACAGTCAGGAACTAGAATAAACGATCACAAATTTGAAGGTTCAAATAGAAGAAGATAAAAGGATTGAAGAAGCACTCAAACAACAACTAGAAGAAGGAGACATGATCATTGGAAATTTGGAAGCAAAGATTGTCACATTAAGAAATGATCTTTAAAAGAAAAATATGCAGAACAACTCAAAAGCTTTAGATGACATTATCAACAGTAAAAAAATTCATCATGACAAGTCCGGACTTGGATACAATCAGACAAAAAATGGATCAAGCTTCAAAACAACAGAGCAAGAAACATATCCAAAAAGCTATGCAGAAACAATCAAAGGGGATAGGAATAACTACAAGGAAAATTATAGGGACACTCCTCCACCGAGAAGATTCAGATTTCAAAATCAACAACTAATAGATAAGTCTCAGGAAGAAGAAGGATTCAGAAGAGCAACTCCTTTCAGAAGATCTTCAACTCCTAGGTATCAAACTATCTTTTTTTGTTTATGTTATGCATGTAATAATTTTGGACATAAAACTATGAATTGCAGAGCTAACAATAGGAACATAAACAACTTTGAAAGTCATACACAAAAGGGTTATCCAAAAAGGCCTAGTGAAACACATAGAAGAAGTTACAACAAGTTTGAATAATTGAACACTGAAGTGGAATGCTACAAGTGCAACAACTTTGGACACATGACCAAAGATTGCAGAATGACAGTTCCTCCTAGAAAACCACAACATAACAACAACAGTCACAGACAAGAACCTCAGAAGAGAACATGGATAAGAAAGCAGAATCAATATAGCAATGAAGAATGCACACTTGCTCTACAGGATAAGCAGAAGAAACATGGTTGGTATGTTGATAGTGGCTGTTAAAAACACATGACAGGTGATAACGACATGTTTCTTACATTAAAAAAGGAAAGAGATGGATTAGTCTCCTTCGAAAATGATGATTCATCTAAAATCATTGGAAAAGACAGTCAGAATTAGAAACAAGAATACCAAGAAAGAAAATGTTCTACTAGTAGAAGATATGAAACATAATCTTCTAAGTGTGAGTCAAATGTGTGACCAAGGTCATAAAGTTAATTTCGATTCACAAAAGTGCGAGATAAGAAAATAAGGTTCAGGAAAATTGATTGCAACAACTGCAAGAACTCCAAGCAACATATATGTACTAAGTGAACTTAGAAATGAAAAGTGTTGTCTAGGAAAAAAAGATGAAAGTTGGATATGGCATAGAAGAATGGGTCACATACACTTTGATAACCTTGTCAAAGTCAGCAAAAAGGAAGCAGTTAAAGAAATTCCTCATATTACGAAACCAACCAACACTTTATGCAAGCATTGCCAACAAGGAAAACAAACAAAGACCAGGTTTAAATCAAAAGAATATTCAACGACAAGACCATTGGAATTTGTGCATATTGATCTTGTTGGATCAACTAAAACAAAGGGTTTAAAATGTGATAAATACTTTATGTTATTAATTGATGATTATGCAAGAATGACTGCAGTTTGCTTTCTCAGGAATAAGTCAGAAGCTTTTGAAAACTTCAAGGTCTACAAGGAATTGGTTGAAAATGAAATTGATTAAAAAATAAAATGTTTGAGATCTAATAATGGAGGAGAGTTCACTTCAAAGGAATTTATGGACTACTGCAGAAAGCATGGAATAAAAAGACAATTCTTCATTGCTAGGACACCTCAACAAAATGGAATTGTTGAAAGAAAGAACAAGACAATACAAGAAATGACTCGAACATTGTTAATGGATTCCAAATTGACAAATATCTTTTGGACACATGCAGTGCATATAACGGTTCACATTCAAAATAGAGCAATGCTCAAAAGCAACACCGACAAAACTCCCTACGAGCTATGGAAAGGAAGACCAACAAATGTGAAACACTTCAGAGTATTTGGAAGCAAATTCTACATCAAAAGAGAAGATGGCAGAATAAGAAAGTTTCATTCTCGTGTGGAAAAATGAGTACTTGTTGGTTACTCAAGTACAAGGAAAGCATACAAGTGTTACAATCAGGGGTTGAACAAATTTGTGGAAAGAATCAATGTAACAATTGATGAAACCGGTGGATGATAATTAAAGGAAGAAAAAATGAATCAATCGAACAACTTTACGAAGAAGAAGCAGAATATAAACAAGAAGTAGAAAGGGAAGATGAAGAGGATCAGACAAAAGTAGAAGAACAAGTTCAACAAGTGCCTCCAAAGACACCTAGCAAACGAGTATAAAAGAATCATCATTCAGATCAGATTATTGGAAAGAAAGATGCAGGAGTTGAGACTAGAAGAAGAATTCGTTCACCAGAACAAATGCACCTAACACTCTCATCTACAATTGAACCAAAAAGTTTTGAAGAGGCCAACACTGATGAATTTTGGAATAAATCCATGGATGAAGAATTGGATCAAATAGAGAAGAATGACACTTGGGAATTGGTTCAAAGACCAAAGAATAAGAATGTGATTGGCACAAAGTGGGTATTCAGATATAAATTGAATGACGATGGACATGTTACAAGGAAAAAAACTAGATTGGTATGTAAAAAATACTCATAGGTTGAAGGAATCGACTTTGAAGAGACATTTGCTCCAGTTGCCAGAATGGAAGCAATCCGATTGCTCCTAGCTTATGCATGCTCCAAGAATATTAAAGTGTATCAGATGGACGTGAAATCAACTTTTCTGAATGGGGAATTTGAAGAAGAAGTCTACATTGAACAACCAGAAGGATTTCATTTGTCAGAGAACGCAAATTATGTGTGTAAATTGAAGAAGGCATTGTATGGTCTAAAACATGATCCTAGAGCATGGTACTCTAGACTGGATAAATATCTACAATAGGCAGAGTTTATAAAAGGAAGTGCAGACAACAACCTCTACATCAAGGTTAAGCCATAAATTTGCAAAGGATATGCATAATGAATTTGAAATGTCATTACTCAAAGAACTATCTTTGTTTTTGGGTCTTTAGATATGTCATAGCAACCAATGAATTTTTATTTCTCAAACTAAGTATATCAGAGAAATGCTAAAGAAGTTCGGAATGGAAGATTGCAAGTCAGTTACCACTCCTATGCAAACCAGTTGCAAGTTGAGCAACGATGATGATTCAAAGTCTACAGACCAGAGGAAATACAAGTCAATGATTGGTAGCTTACTATATGTGATAACATCCAGACCAGATGTAATGCAGGCAGTTGGACAAGTGGCACGATTTCAAGCAGCACCAAAGGAATCACACGTATTAACAGTGAAGAGGATTTTCAGATATCTCAAAGGAACAAAAGAGTTTGGATTATGGTATCCAAAGTGAAATGATCTATCACTTATTGCCTACACAGATGCATATTGGGCAGGTTGCATTGATGATCGATGAAGCACCAGGGAACAATGTTCTACTTGGGTGAGTGTTTAGTATCATGGTTAAGCAAGAAACAATCATCAGTATCCTTATCTACATCTGAGGCAGAGTATATTGCAGCAACAACATGTTGTACACATGTTCTATGGATGAAACAAACTCTGACAGATATACATGTTGAGTATGATGATCCGATTCCAATCTATTGTGATAATACAAGCGCCATCAGTATCTCAAAGAACCCAATGATACACTCCAGGACGAAACACATTCCAATAAAGTATCACTTTCTATGGGAACAAGTTGCAGAGAAGAACATCAGAGTTTAATATGTGGGCACAAAAGAACAAGTGTCTGACATATTTACAAAACCGCTTCCAAGAGAAGCCTTTGAGTATCTTCGCCAGAGACTCAGAGTAATTTCTACTCCAAAATGAATGCTTGAATGCTTATCTTATATGTCTTAGATCTACACGAGGAAGCACCATAAAGATGACAGTTCAGGTTGGAAGATCAATTTTAGGAAGAGTTTAGTCAAGGGGAGTACCCCCAATGACAGTTCAGTTAGGGGGAGCAACCCTGGATGGAAAGATACCTTTGTCATTGATGACAAAGGGAGAGAGATTTATCAGATGCAAAGGTAAATGCTTAGATAAAGAGCACAAAGGCATGGTTCCAAGAGGAGTGATGGTCACAGGGGGAGCATGAGTGATATGACTTCAGTATTGCATCAGAGTGTTTCCATCAATGCCAAAGGGGGAGATTGTTGATTATTTGGGTTGGTTTTCATTGATGTCAACCCTTGAAAAAAGTTTGGTAGCAAATTCCGATAACACAAAGGTTTGGGTAATGGACCCAAGTTTGTTTGATGAATAATGGTATGAGTTTTGATATATTTGCAAGTAAGACTATTCCAGATGGATAGTACATGTCATGCCATTTTCGGTGGTATGTGGAACGTCACATAAATACTCATGGTTATAGAGTTATGGCCATGTGAAGTTGAAGAACCCTCATGAGTCATCTAGAAACTCCAAAAGGTCAAAGTAGTCAAAGTGGTTTAAGAGATTTTAGAAGGTAAATAATAAAGTGAAGTGATGAGTGTACTATAAGTCAAAGTGAATACAAAAGAAATTATTTAAATAATAAATTTAATGGAGAAATTATTAAGTGGACAAGTGGTTAGAAGTGGGTTAGCCCTAAAATAAGGAAAGTGGTTTAAGATGGTTAGAAGGTAACCCCTTGAGATAAAGTGAAGTGATGAATGTACTATAAGTCAAAGTGGATACAAAATAAATTATTTAAATAATAAAGTTAATGGAGAAATTACTAAGTGGACAAGTGGTTAGAAGTGGGTTAACCCTAAAATAAGGAAAGTGGGTTAAGATGGTTAAAAGGTAGCCCCTTGAGGAAACTACATGAAAGTATAAATAAGAGGCAAGGGTCTCTCATTTTAATCACACTTGAGCATATTGAATATCTACAGGTGACCGAGGTAACCAAAGGATATCTAAGTCTAATTTCAGAGGGAAAGTGAAGTAAAGAAGGCCGAAATTCAAAGGAGGATAACTTCTTTTGATGATGCTTTCTAAGGTATGTTATTTACATGTCGTCTCACCATTTTCACAATAATTTTTTTTCTAGAATGATTCAGATCGTGAAATTGGGAGGCCATTGAGGAAACATATCCAAGTAGTTGTGATACAAATTTCAGCTTGTGGGTCATTGTATTTTTGGAGTTATATGCCATGGAAAATAGAGTTTGTGGCTAGTCCTGGAGCTAGTCTAAAACAAGTGTTTCAGGTAAAAATGTCATAACTTCCTCATAACATATCCAGATTCAGTAAGACCAACTGTATTGGTTAGAGTACAATCTATAGTATTTTGTGTACAATTTTCATATCCATACAACAAATATTCTGTGCAGAGCATGCTCTACAAGTTCTCTCTCTAGAATAAACCAGGATTCAACAAGGTATGCAATTTTTGCTATAACTCTTTTTTTGAGAGGTTCCAAGTAGTGAAATCTGGAGGAATTGCATAAAAGACACTTAAGAACATTGTGTGCCATTTTCAGATCTTTATTCATTATAGGGACATAGTTATGATTATTGCAAGTTAGGGTTTTTTTACTAATCCAAAATTAGTCACGTGCGAGTAAAGTAAAGTTTGATGAAAATGCTAGTCTTTTGTTGTTAAAGTTAATGAAGGTTTGCAGGTATGTGATCATATACACCAGGTCTATTATAAAGTTACAAATCAGATTTGGATGATGAAATTGATGAGGGATTTTGGTTGAGGTACATGTTGGGTACATGGTTGAGACAAGTAGTTGATGAGTTGGCACATACATGAGGTTTATAGTTGATGATGTTGGTACATCTTGATGAGTCATATTTTATGTGTATTTGATGCATGATTGGTACATATTTGGTGCATGGTTGATGCACTCGTTAATGGTACAGGTTGAGGTACAGGTTGGTGCATGGTTGATGCACTTGTTTATGGTACAAACTGGTTACAGGTTGATGCATGGTTGATGCACTTGTTTATGGTACATGTTGTTACAGTGGTATATCTCACAGTGATAGTGGTTCCATCATTCTACTTCTACGTCAGGGCGGTTGGACGGGACAATGACATGTGGTTGTAGCTGGAGAACATAGGGGGTTGTGGCCTCCTTCTGGTTGTAGCCAGAGAATTGGAGAGTTGAAGCTTCCCTCAAGTTGTAGCCTAAGAAACTAGGGGGTTGAAGCCTCCTTTCAGTTGCAGTTGGAAAACAAAGGAAGTTGGTGCTTCCAATGAATGTAATTGTTCAAAATATATAAGAAAAAACATTATGTGGTTTTCTCCCGCTTTGGGTTTCCACATAAAAACACTGGTGCACTGTGTATGTGTATGATTGCTCATTTGTTCATTGTTTATTTACTATGCAATTATTGGATGATAATTCTGCATTGATATAACACTTGCATTTTATGGTGAAAAAGGATTAAATTGTTCTATCACTGATTCACCCCCCTCTCAGTAATCCAACAATGAGTGCTCTTTTCTTTGTATTTTCATTTTCATAACTGAAGAAAAGAGAGTAGAGCATAGACCTCGCCTTCTAGATGGGTTTTCTCTTGTATCAAGTTTTCTATTATACTTCTTGTGTTCATTTGTGTGGATGGTGTGTTCATTTACTTGTTCTTTCATTTTTGTATTTCAATTTATTTTCATAAATTTGAGTAAAATCTAGTGATAATAAATCTAATATCTAAGGAAATAAACTTGCATAATAAAATATTTCAAAATAACGCAAGATTTGTTGTGATGAGTTGTTCTAGTGGAATATCCACGACAATTTACATATCATTAAGGCAAAGCTTACAACATGCAACTAGATACTTCTCCCACAAAATCCCACATGCGTTGATAATTTCTCCGTTGCGATATTTCTTCCATAAAATTGTATACAAGTAAATGATTACTCCCTTTTGTATCCCCATCGGTTCTTTTTGTAATCCCTTATAATGATTTAGAGTTTTTTATCGCTTTGGTTGGCTTAAAATCTAGATTTCACAAAGCCATCTCCATTTTCCATTTCTCCTACAAAAGTCTATACGGGTTGATCATTTCTCACTTTTTCATCCATGTTTGATTCTTCATGTAGTTTCTCATTGTGTTCCAAAATTCTTCATTATTATGATTGGAGTAGAAATTGGATTTAGTTTTTTGAGGTTGATTAAAGAATAAAACAATCTCAGACTTGCTCCTTGGATTTCCCTATTAGCAACAATTTAGTGCTCGGTACAATGCTAGCAACAATAGTTACCAGCTCTTGAAGGAGGGAAAAACCTTTCATGCTCACTATCAATTCCTTTCCCCCTTAGGCCCCTATTGCTCTCAACACCTATAGATTCTACGAAATGCAATGTACAACTACCAATTTCTATCAAGCAACAATATGTTCTGCCTATTTGAGGAAATCAACAATTGACACATATAAAGTGATATTTCTTAAACTTTAGTTGGTTCAAGCACTTTTACTCTTCTTCTACTAGATTCATCATATCACATGTCTACAATTTCAGTTCTTCACTAGTTTAGGCATAACACTTCTCTTCTCATAGCAACATCTTGAAATTTTATGGATAAACCCTCTAGGTATTCTTGTCTTTCTAACCTAGCACCTGCACATAATTCATCTCCTCTGTTTGAGAGAACCTCAAGTTTACATTTTGAGATGCTAGCCTTTGGAGCATCTATCATCCTTTTTGCCTCCAATTCACATGAGACATTGTGCATACCATCCTTTAATTTTAAGAGGTCTAATGCTACTCCTTTGTCATAAAACTCTATTCATGAGATACTACCATTACCTAACCTATTCTCTGTAGGTGGCATATAGAATTGTCACACTCTTCTAATTTTGGTATCTAGTCTCCACATATATGTACCAGACAATCACATGGATAGGTGGATCAAAGGTCTTGAATCTTCAATGCAGCACCTCCAAGCTATAATACACACTTTGATATGGATCATGCATACTTCAAGGATACCTACTACACATATATAGCTCAACAACAACAACTATCACACCATAGGCACATGAACCTAGCACCTCTTGGGTTCTTTCATACACACATAACACACATTAGCTTCTCATTCCAATCCTGGGTTGAGAATGATCACTTGGAGTCACCACATTCTTCATCACAACAACATTTATGATCCGAGAATTCACATTTCTTCAACATCGACATATCTAGGTGGCAAACCATGGGTATCAACATTCGCAACACAACAACACATGGCTTACAGACTTTTTGTTCCCCTTGACCACTTTCTTAAATCAAAAGGCATGGGCTCTACATCAGACTATTGACACTCTTTGGCTTATATCTCTGTTAGAATCTCAAAGAAAATTGGAAAAAAGGTGTTTCAATTTTCTTTGGAAGGGCATCTAGGACAAAGGCATCCCCTAGTAAAATGTCAAAGACTTTCCAAGTCTAAAGCACTAAGGGGTTGAGGATTAAATTATTTGGGAAAGCTCTAGAAAGAATGATCTTGTGGTGATTAATTAAAGTCATGGGTTGTGACAATGTGTCTCTAAAAAATGCATAGTCTAAAATGTTTCTCGAACTATGTTGTGGAGACACCACTATGCTAAAGAACACATTGGCATTCGTGCTTTAATATTTATATGATTGTAGAACCAAATATGTGTTGTAGATTGTTGAATGTGGATGAAAAATAGTTGAGTTGGTGCAGGAGATAACTCCCTTGGCAACCAATATTTCTCTAGTCTAAAAAATAAATTTCGAGACTTGTGAAGCCTTCGAGAACCTAGCACACTAGAGTGAATTATTATGAGTTGGTGGAGGTTTGAGGACCCTAGCACAATAGATTGAGGTGGAGTGGAGGTTTGGAGACCTTAGAGCACTCCCCTAATTTTTGTTGAGATTTGAGGGAGTCTTAGGAACCCTAACGCAACAAGTGAATATAATTTTGAGGTCTATATGGGACAATGTTTCTACACTTCTCTAAATTTGGAAATCAAATATGGATATTGTTCTCCATCTACATTTCAACATTTCAAAGCCTTGTCTTTGCACTTTTTTGGTGACTCTAAACTATCTTCAATGTCAGGTGGAATTGCACTTTTTTGGTGACTCTAAACTATCTTCAATGTCATGTGTGGAAACAAAGTAAACTTTGTTTTTTTTTTTTAATTATTCTTATTGTGACATTTTGTATTGTTTGAATTATGTAAAAGGGGTTATATACATAATTGTATTTTTGTACATTTCCAGTCCAGTCTTGGTCTGGTGGATATGTAACTTCTTGGAAATAAAAGTTACAAAACAAAGGAGTAATGACATCCCACATGATCTGCTACATAGGGGACACCTACCCTCCCACGGTTAATGATAATGCTTGACCTTCATTTCATGAGGGTTTGAAGCATTTTATTACACAATATTTTCCCCACACATTGATTGGTTATGTAGCTTGATTGTCTGATTATTGATGTTGCAGTTGCAAACTGCCAAAATAAAAAATACGCCGTTGCCGGGGATCGAACCCGGGTCACTCGCGTGACAGGCGGGAATACTTACCACTATACTACAACGACTGCAGATGAGAGTGAAAACTGGCAATCAAATACTCTCAATCCCAGAATGAACCATGCAATAACATGATAGGAAGACGAATGTAACATGATAATTGGGTTCATGGGTATCTCTTTTACAGTTCCATAAAAAACTGTGAATGAATAGGAAAAGTGGCAAGACAATCTTGCACCAGCCGGGAACTGAACCCGGGTCTGTACCGTGGCAGGGTACTATTCTACCACTAGACCACTGGTGCGCTGATAGTCATCTTTGTTTTCTTTACTTTCTACTGTATTGGACACTTCCTGGATTTTTTCCTCATTCTCATTTAGCTCAGGCTCATTCGTTGGATCGGAGAGGCAGTCCAACTCAGTTCCATTTCTCCCATAAAAGTATATAAGGTCGATCATTTCTCCCTTTTTCATCCATGTTTGATTCTTTATGTAGTTTCTCATCGTGTTCCATAATTTTTCATTGTTATGTTATGACTGGATTAGAAATTGAATGTAGTTTTTTAGGTGGATGATTAGAATAAAACAATCGTAAACTTACTCCTTGGAATTCCCTATCAGCAGCAACGTAGTGCCCTGTATAATGCTAACAACAATACTTACCATTTCTTGAAACATTTCTTAAAAGACAAAAAAACCTTTCCGCTTACTTCTGTTGCCATTCCTCTTCCCTACCCAATTATCTCTCAACAGGTTACTCTGCACAAATCTCTCTCTATTTTTCCTTTTCCACGCTCCCAATAAGAAATAACCTAACCCCATTCTCAATTATTGCTTCCACCTTCAGCCAACATGCAGACACCTCCACAGTGCACACTCATGTGTACAGGTGAATCGAAGGCCTTGAAGCCTCAACGCAACACCTCCACAGTGCACACTCTAATATGGATCATATGCACTTCAGGGACACCTATGATGCTTCTACAGTTCAGCAGCAACAACCATCATACCACAGACACATCAACCTGACACCTCCTAGCTTCTTTCATACAGACATGGAACATGTCAACTTCTTCTTTCAGTGCTGGGTTGAGCATGATTACTTGGACTCACCACATTTTTCATCACAACAACATTTCTGATATAGGGATTCACATTTCTGTAGCATCAATATATCCAAGCAACATACCATGGAAATCTACATTTGCAACACAACAATACATTCCTACATTCCTTAGTCTTTTTCCTCCCCTTGGATACTTTCATAAACCAGGAGGCATTGACTCTAGAATAGTAGAGTCATCGTCTTCCTTTGCCCTACAACCCATCACTTCCCCACCACAATACCTACTACGTCTCCTTATTATACATAAGGATCCCTAATGATGCAACTCTCACCTGTACACACTTGGGACACTTTCCAAAATGCCTACTAGTTCAAAGACAAATATTTGTTATTGTTATACATCACCTTTAGTTCTAGACTGCTACACTGCCATATACAACCTGGCCATCTCTATCTTCAAGTCCCTTTCTCACTCCTGGGAAAGTTTTTTGTGGTTGGAGGAAAGTGAGTATGCTTTTGATCTAAACTGGGAGGAACTAATATAGAACATGGGCTTCTTCCTTCAGCCAGTGCCCAAGGAGAGCTTATTCAAAGTAGCCAACTCAATTAGCCAAGCAACTAGCCAACCCAGAGACTGAGGAGTTCTCCTCACTTGAGGGTGTAGCCTTCCATCCGGCTTAGCCAATGAGCTAGCTAGCCATCGTGGAGAGGGAGGGATGCTACCCCTTGAGGACATAGCCTTCTAGGGGCATCTGACATTAATTAATTCATTTTCGCGTGGGTTAGTTAGTTAGGGTATCACTTTCTAACTTTGAGTTGTCTGTAGGTTCATATAATATTATTTTCCGGTCTTTGAGTGATGTGCATCCTTATATTAGGGTTTTTTTGGACCCAGAGATCTATGTAAACTTATAAAAAGGGAATTTGCATAATTAATAAATTGACCAAGATGTTCTGATCTATTCTATTTTTTGGGTTTTTTCATGGTTCTATATTTTCTTTAGATTAACAATAGTAAGATTTGTCTTGGCTCTATGTTTGATTTGTTTTGTAAGTAGGTTGTTTCTTATCAATAATCTTTAGATTAACAATAGTAAGTTTTGTCTTGGCTCTATGTTTGATTTGTTTTGTAGGTAGGTTGTTTCTTATCAATATCTTCTTTTCAACGATGTAGATTTCAATAATTGTCTAAAGTAATTAGACATTGGAGGTGATTGTATGAGAAGGTAGAGAAAAGAATTCCATGAGGGTGTATTTTGTGGTTATCAATGGGATGAAGATTGACAATAATAAAATCATTGATCAAACCACTCCTGCCTATTGGCACTCCTTGGCTTATATCATTGTTGGGGTCTCAGAGAAAGTTGGAAAAAGTTATTTAAGTTTTTTTTGGAAGAGAATCTAGGATAAAGGTATCCCTTAGTAAAATGGAAAAGACTTTCCAAACCTAAAGAACTAAGGGGTTGGGGATTAACTTATTTGTAAAATCTCTAGTAGGAATGAGCTTGTGGAGATTAATTAAAGTCCCAAGTTGTGGCAAAAGGTAACTAAAAAAGGCATAGACTAAAATGCTTCTTGGACTATGTTGTGGAGACATAACTATGCTAAAGAACACATCGTTATTTGTGCTTTAATATTTATTTGATTGCAGAACCAAATGTGTGCTATAGATTGTTGGTTGTGGATGAAAAATGATTAAGCTGGTGGAGGAGATGACTCCCTTAGCAACAAGGACTGCTCCACTCTAAAAAAACAATAATCTTGAGACTTGTGAAGCTTTTGAGAACCTAGCACACTAGAGTGAATTCTTATGAGCTGGTGGAGGTTTGAAGACCCTGCCACATCGGATTGAGGTGGAGTGGAGGTTTGGGTGGAAAGAGAGCTCCATCTCCCAACATTTACTAAATATTTACTAAATATTGGAAAGATACAGTTTCTTGATTATTTATTTATTTCATACAAAAGTTTCTCAAATGTAAGATAGAGGCATAATTTTGTTTCATTTTTCATTATTTTTGTTGTAATATTTTATAATTTGGGCATTCCTCTAAATTCGAAAAGAGTTATATACCTACTTGTGTTTTATTTAAGTCTTCCATTTGGTCTTGCTTTTCAATGGTTCAAGGGTTTCAATTCATTCTCTCCATTGGATAAAAACAATATTGTTTATTTTTTGTATTATTCTTGTTTTAATATTTTGTAATGTTTGAGCATGATTCCTTTAAATTGGGAAATCCTTATATGTACAATGTTTTCTATTTACATGTCTAGTCTTTTCTTTTTCTTCTTTCAAGGGTTTCAAAGTTTTCTATTTACATGTTTAGTCTTCTCTTTTTCTTCTTTCACGGGTTTCAAATCTTTATAATAGGATAGAAACAAAATAGTGTTCCCATTTTTTATTTTTCTTCTTGTAATATGTTGTAACGTTTATGCATTTTTTAAAATTTGGAAATCCTATATGTATATTGTTTTGTGTCTACATTTCAAGCCTTGTCTTGCGCTTCTTTAGTGGCTCTCAACTGTCTTCAATGTGGGATGGAAACAGAGCTCTGGTTTCCTTCTTAATATTCATGTTGTAATATTTTGTATTGTTTGGGTATGTAGAAATGGTTATATGCATAATTGTTTTTTGGTATACATTTTCGGTCCAGTCTTGCTCTGGTGGATCTGTATTTTCTTTCAAATAAAAGTTGCAGAACAAGAATAACGCCCTCCCACATGATATGCTACAGTAGGGGATACCTACCAATGTTATACCCTCCCACGGTTAATGATGTTACTCCACCTTTATTTCATGAATGTTTAAAAAATTCTGTTACACAATATTTTGTTGAACACATTGAAAACAGTTTGCATTTTCTCCTAAATTCCCACAACATTTGGGATTAGAGAAGAACAATTAAATCATTACCAACACCTAGTAGTTATTGTTTGAATACCCCACTTCATGTATTCTTACTAGACTACACAACAATTCAAGAAGAGATCTTGACCCACTTCTATATAAAACTCACTTGTTTAGTTTTTTAATGCAATGCTTTCAGCTTGTTTTTTTAATTGAGGCTTTGCCCACAAAATCCCACATGGGCTGATCATTTCTCCATTTTGCATTTCTAGCTCCCCCAAAAATGTGGATTGATAATTTCTCCATTTTCCATCCCTGTTGTTTATTCTGTAATTCCTCATTATGTTTTAGAGATTTTCATTTTAAAAATTGAGATTAGTTTTTGTTTATTCTGTAATTCCTCATTATGTTTTAGAGATTTTCATTTAAAAAATTGAGATTAGTTTTTTAAGGCAAAACTTACATAATGACATTCAAGTCTTGGCCTACAAAAATCCTCATTGGACGATCATTTCTCCATTTTTCATTTCTCCTACAAGAGTCCTTTGTATTGTATATGGGAGTCCTTTGTATTGTATATGGGCTGAGTATTTCTTCCTTGCATCCAGGTTTGTTTCTTCATGTACTTTCAAGTTGAGTTTTGTAAATTTTCAGTTGCAGTTGATGGATTATTGATGTTGCAGTTGCGCAGGTCAAAATAAAAACAACGCCGTTGCCGGGGATCGAACCCGGGTCACCCGCGTGACAGGCGGGAATACTCACCACTATACTACAACGACTGCAGATGGGAGATGAAATTGGCAATAAAATCCTCTCAACCCCAGAATGAACTCTGTAACAACCAGACCGGGACCGGGCATAGGGATGCGAATATGATGATTGATGATAAAATGTAGGAAGGAAGACGAACGTGAGATGAGATTTGAGAGAATTTGATTCAACGGCAAGCACTCATACCTTTTTCTCATACTTTTTTTAATAGGAAATCAGCAGCATTATAACTCAGACATACTAATATTAGTGGAGGGTTTTGAACAGCCCAGTGCTTTCACATTAGGAGATGGGGAAGCTTCAGCAATGGCGGATCCTGTTACTGTATGGAGTAGTAGGGAGAAGGCGGTTATGTCTGTCTGGTTAATTTAGTGAGATAGTATTGTAGACGAGCTCTTTTAGATTTTTTTGTGGCGTTTAGTAGTCTAGCGAGGTTCTTCATAGGCGCTTGAAGGAGCTCTTTCACAGTTTACCAAGCGCAGGGCACCTTTTCCCTGTCACAGCCTTAAAGACTTACTTATTGGGCGAACTGACCGAGGCTCTTATTAATTGTTTGGTTTTATTACTTATTTATTACTGGGTTTTTTTTAGTTACAGGTTTCACCATTGGAGTTCGAGGCTGGGCCTTTCTTTCCGTTCTAGGAAACTGAACCTCCCGTCACCTAAGTTGAATAGGGGAGAACACACGCAATAAACCTTAAATAACGTAGATATTTACTTCTCAGATTTAATGAGCGTAGAAGATGAGCTGGGGTGGCAGCATGAAGGTTTATTCTCGAAGATTGATGCACTTAGTGGGGGCTAGGGTCTTTCATTACAGTTAACTAATGATGTGACGAAAACGCTAGGAGCTACGACTTTTTCTCTGACAACTGAACTTGGTACTTCAGGTAGCCAGAAACCTCATTCCTTTAGTTATTTTACCGGTTCTACGACGGCTCCTAAACCCTCGCAGCCAGTGGAAGTTAGAACTATTGGTCCTTCTGTCCGCCCGAGTATCAGGGGGGTTTATTCACCGCGGAAGTGTAGAAACGCTCCCAAAGCTTCCATTTCGACAGGCATCCAGAAAAAAGCTTGGAAGGCGAACATGAAAGTCCGAAAGATGGTTTTGGGGTTTGATGTGGGCCTAGAAGAAGTCGTTAGGTTAGCACTCTTCGGGGTGGTTGGCAGGTTAGCCTACCTGTATCTAAACAAGGGTAACTTCTTGGAATGGTTGGAGAAACAATGGACACCGGTTTTGGGTTACACTCCGGAATTACTCCATTTAACTAAAGGGTGGATGGGATTTGTCTGTAAAACGCCGGAGGATGCTACAAGATTGTTAGAATTGACTTGGGTGAACGGGGGTTGTAGTTTAATGCTCAAGCGTTGGAGAGTGGCATTTGACCCAGTGACAACATTTTCAGTTCCGTCACCTTTGGGTACTAATGCCCAACCTACCTATTCACATGTGGAATGTAGGAGCTCTATGGGCCATAGGGGAATCTTTGGGAAAGTTCTTAGCAGTTGATCCAGCAACCATGACGAATTCTTCAAGAAAAATTGTAGGAGTCCTTGTCAAAGTGGATATCCATGGCGGTTTGCCTGAGGTCTTGGACATTGAGTGGAGAGGCCATCACTATAGACAGACGTTGGATTTTCTTGGTATCCCGTTTCGCTGTAGTTTATGTCGTGGTACTGGTCATCTTCGCCAAGAATACACTGGTATGCTCCTGGAAGAGGAGTCCGAGGACACAATGTTACAAAGAGAGCCACTAGAATATGTAATAGTGGTGGATTCGTATGGCGGCGAGACATTGTAGTTTGACTCGGGCCTAGAATCATAGGAGGAGGTCTCGGACACACTAACGGGTAAGTTAAAACGATATTGCCCTGGTTTATTTTACTCTCTGTCTTTTTGGGAAAAGATGCCTTAGATAAATCCCCTTGACTCCTTTCCTCGACCTTTGGTAACTCTAGACTGGTTATTGATTGTTTGCGAAAAGAGTGTGTTCCTTTGGTGGTATCTCGGAGCCCTCATAGATCCCTCCCTACTACGAGTATGGAAACTGAGGCCTTAACCACTTCTCCCTCGGACCTTCATACCTCCCAGCATCCCACTGCAAAGGAGCCTCAATATTCGCCTCAAATCAGTCCCTGTCCGGCTATTTCAATTCCGGCCAACTCTCCATTGGAGAGAGGGAAATCTTTAACTCTCCTGGGATACAGAGAGTCGGAGGAAGATGAACCCACACTCAGTGCAGTCCTTCACTCACTCATTCCTTTTGTCCGGGGAAATAAAAATGCCACTAAGTTACCAATTTATAAAGGAAAGGTTGTTTTGGATACTAGTTTGGAATCGGAAGCAAATTCTTCCTGGGCACATACTTCAGGGGATGGGAAAGAATTTGCATGGTTGAGGGGAATTGGGATTGAACTGTCGCCTTTAAAAACCCTAAGCTCCTGGAAAAAACAGGCTACTCTACCACATAAAACTGATGGTTTCTCTCCCTCCTCCATTGATGGTGGGGCTCTTAGAGTAGTGAAAGCCCTGGCACGAGCGAAATAATGATATTATCGTCATTAAACATTAAAGGGATGGGAGGCATCCTAAAAAAGGCCTCAATAAGGAGACTTTTGGACCAGACTCGACCATAAATTATTTTTTTCTAGGAAACTTTGGTTTCGGTGCAAAAATCTAGAGATTTCATTCATGCACTAAGACCTTCTTGGGTATCATGGACGGTAAATTCTATGGGAACCTCAGGGGGCTTACTAGTCTCTTGGGATCCTGCAGTTTTTAAATTGGTGCCCTTTCTCACGATTGGCGGTATATTGTTAACAATACATTGTATAAAGGATAAGCGAGAAATAACACTATTGAATGTTTATGGTCCTTGCATGGACCGTTTACTCTTCTGGAAGTCGGTGGCGGACAATGGTATTTTGGAATTAAGGAATTTGATAATTGTTGGTGACTTGAACTTCGTTTTATCTCCGGATGAGGTTTGGGGTGGAGCTACTCGACATGCTACTTCGGATGATTATTACATGGATCTATTTGGTGATAGAAAGTTGATAGATGTTAAACCGACCAAATTGGTTCCGACTTGGCAGAATAGCTGATCGGAAATTGAAGCAGTGGATAGAAGACTAGATCGGTGTTTAGTTTCTGAAGATTTATTATTATCAGTGGACATGTATAGGTCTTGGGTAGAGTACCCATTTATTTCGGATCATGCACCGATTCTCCTTCAGTTGGAAATCCTTCCTGTTTATAAGGCTTACCCATTCAAATTTAATGCCCACTGGTTAACTGATCCATAATTTGGTGAACTAGTTCGAAAATTTTGGAATGATCCGGTTTTCCTATCTGAAAGAGGCAATCAGAAAATACTCGTTTGGAAATTAGGAGTTTTAAAACAAAAACAAAACAGTGGTATAAAGAGAATCTGGAAAGGAACAATGGTAAACTCCAAGAGCTAGAAACTGGTATCAAGTTATCGATCCTGTGTATGATGACAAACTCCACAAACATTGATGAAGGTAAGATACTACGACGGAAGGAAATGGAAAGAAACAATATCCTCAGAGGTACCGAAGAAATGTGGAGACTGCGCATCAAAGCTATTTGGTTGTCTAGTGGAGACAACAATACAATTTTTTTTCATAATTTTGCTAATTTCAATAGAGCCAGGAAACATGTCTGGGAGATTAATGATGATAGCGAGAATAATATTACAGAACAGAGAGCCATAAAAGAGGCAGCGATTAAACATTTCAAAGATTTTTACAAGGCTCAAGATACTTTGAACATTGTCGAGCAAGTAAAGATAACGGGTTATTATCCCAGGATGCTCAAGGAGGAATATTCTACTACACTTTTCCAACCTGTTTCATTGGAAGAATTAAGAAAGGTTCTTTTCAAATTCAAAAAAGCAAAGATTCCAGCGCTAGATGGCTGGACCTTTGAGTTCTTCACACACTTTTTTGATTTAGTTGGTCAGGATGTTCTCGATATGGTAGAAGAAATGAGAAGATTAGGGTCTGTGGGGGGAAGCCTAAACTCAACATTTCTGACCTTAGTTTCGAAGGCTAACAAGCCCAAAACCTTTGATGATTTTCGACTGATCTCATTATGCAATTTGTGCTATAAAGTGATTTAAAAAATCATCTCAAATCGGATAAAACCGATCTTATCAAGCACACTCTCCGCTGAACAATTGGGTTTCCTTCAAGGTAGGAGGATCCAAGATGCTATCGAAACTGTCCGTGAAAGCTTACCCAGTATTAAAAAGAAAAAGTTAAAAGCCTTGGTCTTAAAATTGGACCTAAGGAAAGCCTATGATTGTGTGGATTGGGACTTCTTAAGACTTATCCTAATCTCAACGGGTTTTAGAATCCAGATGACCAATTGGATTATGGCCTGTGTGACATCCTCAACCTTTGCAGTTTTAATAAATGGTGAAGCCACAAAGTTTTTTAGGAATGGAAGGGGACTGCGCCAAGGGTGTCCACTATCACCCCTTCTTTTCATCTTAGTCATGGAAGGGCTCAGCTTATTAATGAAAAAAGCGCTAGGTGAAGGTAATATTGCAGGTATAAAAGTTTCACGTCTTTTTAAGATTCTGCATTTATTGTTCATTGATGATATTATTATGACGAGGGCGACTTTAAGAGAATGGTGGGAAATAGAAAAAATTATTTGTTTATTTTGTAAAGCTTCGGGACTAACGATAAATCAGTCAAAAACTACAGTTCATTATGCAAGGATATCGGGAAGTGAGCTTGCTCCCTTCGAGAACCTTCTTCCATACTCATTTTTCGAGCTCTCCTCGGGCTTTAGATATTTGGGATATTTTCTAAAGACTGGTGCATGCAGGGAAAAATATTGGGACTAGCTGCTAACAAAAAATACAAAGAGAATAGAGCTTTAGCGCAACATGTGGCTTTCCTTGGGGGGCAGATACACCCTGGTGAAAATTGTGCTCGAAGGCTAGCCAGTATATTGGATGTCAATGGAAGCTATTCCTTGATCAATCTTAAAGAAAATCAGAAAAATGATGTTTAAATTCTTGTGGAATGGAAACAAAGATACTCATAAATTACACCTCTGTAGATGGGATTTACTCTCAAGACCAAAAAAGAAAGGGGGTTGGGGACTTAGAAATCTTGTACTATTTAATATGACGCTCAATATTAACACATTGTGGAGGATACTGACTCAACAGGGGATTTGGCACAAGGCTCTAAGGGATACACATCTAAAAAATTCTATTGTTATCAATTGGTACAGGCTGGCAAGTCAAAAAGTAAGCGCCACATCAAGGATGTGGAATATCCTGGTACAAACTAGTCATGTTATAATACATTGGCTGAGTTGGTCCCCAGGAAAGTGACATTACATTAATTTAGGCAAAGATCAGATCCTTGGTCTGGGGCAAAAGACTTTCCTTTCGGAAGATTTGAGAGATATTCTAAATCATAAAAGAATCACTACACTGGCCCTAACCTCTGTCTCACAAGATCCGATTACTTTATCTGAGGCTTGGTTAGTAGTATGGATTTGGGGCTATCAGGCAGCTTAGCGACCAAATGAGAGCACTTTTGTGATAATTTAATTGAAGCTGGGGTATCACTCCATGAGGCTGGAGACTCATTGATCTGGACGGGAGGGGATTCATCAGGGAGGATGATGGTAAAAAATATTTATACAGCTCTCATTTCAACTCAAGAGTTGCCACTGGTGAACAGATGGAAAAACAAACTTTGGAAATGGAATGTGCAACTGAAGACGAAACTCTTTATATGGATGGCAACTGACAATATGGTATTAACGTGGCAAGTATTGCAAGGTAAAGGATGACAGGGCCCTAGTCTTTGTCCACTTTGTAAAGCTGATAATGAAGATGTCGACCATTTGTTGGTTCATTGCTCCTTTACTCAGTTAGTTTGGGATAAAATTTCAATCCTTCTTAAACAAAAGTTTCATTGGAAGGGTCTCTCCCTAAGTCACTGTTTTGATTCATGTTTAAAGGACAAATCGGTCCCAATCAAGCTGGTTGTTCACCTTTTTTGGTATGTATGGATTGAGAGGAATCAAGTTACTTTCGAGGATAAGACCCCCTCGATTTGGGCAGTAATTCATAAAACTATAAGAGCACAAAGTCCATGTACCTCTTCCCAAAGTTTGAGTGCTATTAAATGGAGTCTGATTTGCGAGGGGGCTGATCATATACTTGTCTTTTTTGATGGAGCGTCTATTCTGAAGGGAATGAACTGTGGGGATGGGGGAGTCATTAAGTTCCCCGATCTGAAAGCTTATAGATGGCACATCAATGGAGGAAATGGTACAAACTCAAACGCTGAGTTGTTGGGCGCTTGGGTTTCTTTAACCCTAGCAAAACTATAGAATATACCAAAGATTAAAGTGTTGGGGGATTCGAAGGTGATAATAGACTAGCTCAACAAAAAAAACAATTTGAATGCCATCGACATTGAAGGTTGGAAGCGCGAAACCAAGGTATTATCATCACTTTTCCAAGAAATCAGCTACCTCCAAATCTACAGGGAGAATAATAAAGAAGCAGATCGCCTGTCCAAACAAGCCCTGCTTGGTCCTACATGCAGATTAACTTATTATCTATGGGAAAATGGAAAGGCTGGTCCACCTCACCATCTAAAGTTTTCTAATCTTTATATTACAACTATATATTGGACTAATGGTAGTTTGTGGATTTATGTGGTATTGAGTGGTGATTCAAGGAATCACTATCTTTTGATTTGGGAGTGACTGGGTCCTCATTGTAATAATCTGAAGGATTGATGTATGCTTTTACTTATAGCTGTGGTTAGCCTTTGTTGAGTCATTAGGGGCAAAGTTTAAGAGACTTACAATTGTATATCTTGTAGTTTTGTTTTTTGATGGAACCGTGGGAATACCTTTCTCCGTATGGTATACGCTGATGTAAATGAGATTATAATTCTAATATAATTTCGAGCAAATTTTCTATTGGAAAAAAAAATGCTTTAACAACCCAGTACTTTAGCAGGACAGACTATTCTAGAACTTTCTAAACCTTGGAAAATCAATCACTCTATATATCTAGTTTTTAATATTTTTATCTTTATTTCATTTTTCTCTCCCTTACCCTTATCTTTATTTCATTTTTCTCTCCCTTACCCTTATCTTTATTTCATTCTCTCCCTTACCCACTTATCTTACTATTTATATATATAATTAAAAAAAAAATTAAATTGTTTTTACACCTATAAAAAATTTTAAATTGTTTTTACACCTATAAAAAATTATTATTTATTTCATAATAATTATAATCAAACATGAACATATTCCCTATACAAATGTAATTGGAATTTTTCTTTACATAAGCTTTTGTAAAAGTTTGTAAAAAAAAATCTATTCATTTTTCTTTTTTCATCCTCGTTTTCTCTTATATTAAATTTTATTAAAAAAATTAAAAAAAATCTATTCATTTTTCTTTCTTTATTATTGTTTTCTCTTATATTAAAATGGGGCATTTTTATACATAGTTAGAACTCTTTGCATTCCTCTTTTAGAGTTCAAATGAGGCACATACCGTATTTCAACCTACTAAACAAGAAGAGAGTTTGATCACAAAATGCTATGACCATTTGCCTTTTCTTAGAATTTTGATCAGTGGCCATGATCATGGAAAAACACTAGTTTACCTGGGTTTGTCTCGAAAAATTAGCGTCCCAGGTTTGCTACTCTTTTTGCAAACTAGTCAAGTCAAAACCTTCCTTTTTGCCTCGTCGGGAGGAACATGATGGACACCACCATGTCAAATGTCGACCTTGCCCGTGGTTGAGGGTAAGTACAGATTGAAGAGATGCCTAGTAATATTGAGGAATATTCATGCAAAAAAATTGTGGCAAATCTCAATGTTTGGGAGCTACAAACCACCGAGGGGAACGATTTCTAGCAGTCATGTTCATCATATGATTTCTGAACATAGGAGGGACACCTTTGAAGTAGAGCTTCAAAATCTTCGTGGCATTTCGTTCATTCTTCTCTCGAGGCTGAAGGGTACATTCCATCAGTTTGAATGAAATAAAATTTTATGAACATTCATAGACCCTGGGATTTTAGCGATAATTTTTATAGCATTGAAATATATGCAGTAGCCACCAATTCTCTTAAATTTTACATAGGAAGATGTCCAAATATTGACTTCTTGTTGATATATTTGTAGAAACACAAAGAACTTATATTGGCCTATACAAGGGAGTACTTAACCAGTCACAAGTTTCATGCGAAAGAACTGGAGAAGAGGAATAAGCAACTGGAACTGGAATAGAAGAAGCCCCTATAGGTTCAATCTCAAGAGGGTGGCACTAGCGCAACCCTACAATGAAGGCGCTCCATAAGTACCGAGGGTTGCAATAGCTTGGTGATAGTTAAAGTATTGAAAATGGGAGGCTGCACTACTATTAATGAAATGGGAGAAGTCACCTCTGAGTTTTTGTGGGTCGACTCTCATCTTCATTTGCCTGCCAATTCAAAATATTTCAATACATTTGCAGGCACATACCCTGTTTCAACGCTCTTTGTGGTGGATATAATGTGAAGCCTCTGGAGTGATCCCACTTTGTTGAATGCCCTCCCATCAGACACATGAGTAATACTATGTTGGAATTCTATGTAAAGCCAGTGAACTGGCTTGTGGCAAAGTTAAATGTTATCTGCAGGAGAGAGCCATTACTTGCGTGCAAACCTCTGAAGCCATTCCATTCATATGGATCTTCAAACTAGGTATTTATCTATTTATTCTTTTCTTCTATTGCGTTTTTTTCAAGAACATGATGACATAGCACGATGGATTGTTATTGGATAAATATTGTAGTAGCGCTAATTATATCTTAGAATTTGTTTATATAGAAACATTCTCAGTTGGTATGGGGGAGAAATAATTTGAGATCATCCCTTATGTCACAGGTTCCATACTCTTGGAGAATTTCATATGGGAAAGAGGAGTTGATGGGAAAGTCTAGCAAGGCATAACAAGAAAATATGGAAAGCAGAAGACGAAGAGACCGGATGCAAAGAATTTACCGTTGGACTCCAAAATGGAGGTTTGAGAAATTTCTACATTGCTTGCATGACCATTGTATTGTCCCATCAACAACATGGTAAGACCTATTTCACTGTAATCCATGTTTGCAGTGGATTGGCATGACAATAAACTTTTCATTGTTATTCTATAATCCCTTCTTGTAGTTGATTATGACAAAATAATAAATGAAGAAGACAGAATGGAAACGAGAATGTGTGGAGCGCAAATGTATTAGATGATAATCTAAACCTTATAGGCGAGAAAAATAACAACTGAATCAAGAACGAAAGAAGAAATCCTAACGACTGGTACAACTAGCTAGAGCAACTGGCAGTGTACAGTCATACGTTGTAGAGGTTATAACTAACACTCCCTCTTAAACATAACAGTTACAAACATCAGCATTGATAATGCCTAAGTGCTGTCTCTGAAAATAAAAAATGGTTTTTCCCAATGGCTTTGTAAAAATATCTGCGAGCTGATCTCGTGAGCCACAAAATTGAAGGGCGATTTCACCATTATTAACTAGCTCACATATGAAGTGAAAGCGAGTGTCAATGTGCTTGCTTTTCTTATGAAAAACATGGTTTTTGGATAAAGCAATTGTTGAAGTATTGTCACAGAAGATAGGGGTTGTCTCCTTTTCTGTATGTGACATGTCATTCAATAGTTTTTGTAGCCACACAACTTGATAGGATGCTAAGGTAGCAGAGACATACTCTGCCTCTGTACAAGATATTGAGACAATGGGTTGCTTCTTTGATGCCCAAGAAATCAGATTCTTGCCCAGGTGAAAAACATACCCTGAGGTGATTTTCCGATCATCAAGGTTGCCTACAAAATCACTGTCAGTGTAACCAGAAAGATGATTATCGACAGACCGAGTGTACCATAAACCAAAATTGAGAGTGCCATCAACATATCTCAGAATCATTTTCACCATCTTCCAGTGAGAATCGTTGGGAGATTCCATGAACCTGGAAACAAAGCTGGCCACATACATAATATCAGGCCTAGTTGTTGTAAGATACAACATGTTGCCTACTAAACTTTTGTACAAAGTAGGGTCCATTGTAGGGCCTTCATCTTGCTTGCTCAATTTTGTGCCTAGGGGTATAGGAGTTTCTGATGGATTGCATTCTTCCATGTGGAATCTTTTGATGATGTCTGATGCATATTTTTGCTGAAAGACAAAAATCCCTTTGGTTGATTGGTCAACCTCAATCCCCAAAAAATATTTCATTGTGCCAAGATCTGTCATCTCAAACTCAGATTGCATGGCATGTTTAAAACTGGTTAACTCAAGATTTCTAGTATATATCATGCCATTAACATATAAGCATACAATTAGAATTTTACCTTGCTGATTTGTTTTGGTGTATAGAGTTGTCTCATTTTGGCTTTTGCTGAAACCACTATTGATCAGGTAATTTTCAATTTTGGTGTACCAAACTCTTGGAGCTTGCTTTAATCCATACAAGGCTTTCTTCAACCGATACACTTTGGTTGGTTGTTCTTTGACTTCAAATCCACGCGGCTGATCCACATAGACCTCTTCTTCTAAGACACCATTCAGGAAAGTTGACTTGACATCCATTTGGTATACTTGCCATTTGTGTTGAGATGCTATGGCTAAGAGAGTCCTTACAGTGTCCAACCTTGCTACTGGAGCAAACGTTTCACCATAATCAATGCCTGGTTGATGCGAGAATCCTTTGCCAACAAGTCTTGCTTTGTGTTTTTCAATCTGCTCCTTTTCATTGAATTTAGTTTTGTAAACCCACTTGACACCTATACTTATTGTATGTCTGGGCAGATCAACCACATCCCATGTCTTGTTATTCTCAATGGAGTCAATCTCTTGATTCATGGCTTGAACCCAATTTGGCTCTGTAGCTGCCTCTTTAAGATATGTAGGTTGACATGACATTAATGCAAAAATATTGTGCTTAGCAATATCATCCAACTACTGATGGATTTCTCTCAAGCTTCGAGTTCTTTGATTTTGAAGTTCAGAGGATGAATTTATGCTTGAAGAAGAGTTGTCCTGAGGAATTTTAGGCTGTCCTTGTACCTGCAATCTTGGAAAGACAGGCTGATGTGTTTGTTGTCCTGAATTTTCTGTGTTTTCAGGAAGTGACAACAATGGATTTTGACTGTCCATAGGGCGATTTTCAAACTCACTCCAGAACTGATTTTCAAGAAATTTGACATCTCTGTTGAGAATTAATTTCTTTGAAATTGGATTGTAGAGTCTGTAGGCTTTGGATGTCTCACTGTAGCCAACAAAAATGCATTTCTCACTTCTATCATCAAGTTTCTTCTTCAATTTGGAAGGTATGTGAGCGAATGCAATGCATCAAAATGTCCTAAGATGAGCAACATTCAGTTTTGTACCACTCCATGCTTCTTGAGGGACCTTCATCTTGACACTAGTGGTTGGGGATCTATTCAGGAGATAAACTGAGCATGCTACTGCTTCAACCCAAAATAGATTTGACAACCATTTCTCTATGAGAAGGCTCCTTGCCATGTTCATTATAGTTTGATTTTTCCTCTTAGCCACTCCATTTTGTTGTGGAGTATACCTGACTGTGGTTTGCATGATTATGCCTTGTGATTTGCAGAAATTTGCAAATTCTGTTGAACAATATTCTCCTCCTTCATCTAACCTGAGAATCTTTACATATTTCCCACTCTGTTTTTTAGCTTCAACCTTGAACTCCTTGAACTTTGCTAAAGTCATCAATAAATGTTATGAAATAAAAACTACCACCTATTGAATTTGTTTGCATTGGTCCACATAGGTCAGTGTGAACTAACTCTAAGTTTTGTTTGGCTTGAGTGGAGGACTGTGGAAAGTTGGTTCTCTTATGTTTTCCAAGAATGCAAGACTCACATGGGGGATTTTTCTCTTTGAAGATAGGTAGACCTTTGACCATGGAGTGCTTCTGTAGAAGACTTAGACTCTGAAAGGGTAGATTTCCAAATATTGCATGCCAAATCATAGTTTCATTGGGGGTGGATGCACTTTGTGCATAATATTGGGTCTGATTTGCAGTTCTAAGGGTTAGGGGAAACATTCTATTCCTAGTCAGGTGGATTTCAAAAATCAATTTTCTGCTAGGAGGTTTGTCATATATCCTACATGATGCTCCTTTAAAAAGTACCTTATAGCCATATTCAACTAGTTTTCCTACATTTAACAGATTGTGTTTCAGATCTGGAACATGGTAAACATCATTTATGTCTTTCTTTACATCTTGTTTAGTGAGAATATGTACAATTCCTTTTCCTTGAAATTTGACTAAAGAGTCATCTCCAAGTGTAATATCAGATGAAATAGAAGTATCAATGCATGAAAGTAAATCTTTGTTACCTGTCATGTGATTGTTGCATCCACTGTCCAACAACCCGAGGTCCTTGTGTTGTTCTTTAGTTTTGTGACATGAGAGAAACATTCCATCCGAGGTGTCTCCTTCATGATTTGAGACATGTGCTTTGCCTGAGTGTTGATCTGCTTGCTTCTTCCAGCATTCAAATTCATAGTGCCCATACTTTTTGCAGTAATAGCATTGTATGCTTGATTTTCCATTTGATCTCCTCCCTCTGCTTCTTTGAGGCTGGAAATTCTGATTCTAGTTTTGATGTGTGTGACCTTCACCTGAGTGATTGTTTCTTGGACTTCTCCCTCTTCCTCTGTGAACTCTACCTATGCCTCTACCTCTCCCTCTGCTGACAGAGAATTGAGTCTTGGAGGCATTGGCTATTGACTCATCTTCTAGATGTAGTCTGGTCTCATGTGTCAACAGAGAGCCCATTAGTTCATCTGTTGAAAAATTTGATAAATCCTTGGATTCAAGGATGGATGTAAAAGCCATTTCAAATTTCTTTGGAAGACGTCTGAGGAATTTCTCAACAATCCTTTGATCAGGGATGTCTTCACTAGTCAACCTGATCTGGTTTAGAATTCCCATGACTATGGTCATAAATTGATCAACGTTTTTAGACTCTGTCATTTTTAAAGTCTGAAAATGCATCCTCAAGGTCTGCAACTTAACGGTTTTGACCCTATCATTTCCCTGGTAAGTTGTTTGTAGGATGTCCCAAGCCTGTTTTGAAGTAACAACACCTGTGATTTTTGAGAAAATCGAGTCATCCATTGAGTTCTAAATCTAGAACTTTGCCTTATTCTCTCTTTTCTTTTGTTCTTCCTGAGCAACTCTCTCTTGATTGTTCATGGAAACTAGGTCTGCTGGATCTGGTTCCACATAGCCAAGATCCACCAACACTCCTGTGCTTGTAAGAATGATCTCATTCTGAGAGACCAAAATTCATAGTTCTTTCCAAGAAGAATTGGCCCTAAATGGTTAGAGGTGGCCATTTTTGTGAAAAAATAAAATAAATTCAAACATGTTCTCTTCATGATTCCCGCCCGTAAAACTAGGTCCTCGAAATCCTCTGCGTGTCTTCGGGACAAAAAATGCGGGCCATACCACTTATTTAGCTTTGATCTAGCTAGATATGACTATCCGAGCATGAGATCTACTGATTCAGAGATATGAGCTTTGTTCTTTATTGACTGTAGCCCCTCTCAATCGCCGAAACGAGCTATCTATGTTTACTCGAGAGCCAATGCGTATTTCTTTTTAACGAAAAAAAATTTAATGTTAAATCCTCATATGACCAAGGGCTGAGAACCAGGGGCTTCGAGGTTTCAGGCTCCGAGCGATTCAATGCGTTAAAACCTCAGTTCCTCCGAAGTCACGAACTGGCGAAGTGATCAACAGTCTCAATTACCCGTCCAGATCTACGACTCATAATACTTCGAGACTTTAGGCTTTCAAAGATCAATGGTCCTCAGACCTCGACAAACCAATGACCAAGATCTGTTTCGGGACTCTGGCCTTCGGGAGTTCCCGTGTGCTAACACACGCTATCCTCCAGAGTGTCGAATCTTTGAAGTGACGAGATCAACCTCCACATGTCCTCTTGATTGGACGAATGAGATTAACTCCGGCCTTCGAGAGTCGACACAACACTGCACCGTGTTCTCCTTGAACCCTGAACTAGCGAAGTGGTAGATCGTTTGTCCACATGTCCAACGAGATCAAGGGCTGAGATTTACTTCGAAACCTCGGGCTTCAGGAGTTCTAAGGCACACAACACCTCAAACCTCCGAAGTGTTAACCTTCCGGAGTGTCAGATCTTCCGACACATGTCCACAACCTTCAACGGTTCAGATCTTCTTCGGCTTCGACAAATTTTTCACTATGTAAACCCTCCAGAGTGCTAAGCCTACGAAGTAAGAGATCTGGCGCCATGTGCCCTTGTTGATGGATGGTCCAGATGAACTCTGGGCTTCCGGCCTCCAAGAGTTCTCACTTTAGACCCCCGAGATTCTTCTAAAGTGTCTATCCTTCGGAGTGCAGGATTTCCTGCCACATGTCCACTGTGCGTTCAATGACCTAGATTAACTCTGGCTCCCAGTCCTTCGGGCCTCCATACCTCTTCTAATATGCTGCCACATGGCCTTTCCACTGATAGTCTGGATGCGCTCCACTCTTCAGAGATTCGGTTGTCTCGTGAGATTTAGCACTTGCTTCCTCCCGAAGTGCTTACCTTCCGGACTCCAGGATCCGTTGACACGTGTCCTTTGCAAATGGACGGTTCTGATTCACTTCGGGACTTCGGGAGACTCGTCTCCTCTGTGGCTAAAAATAGAAAACCTTCGAACTTTCGAAGTCCGAAGGAGGCTAAGGGTTAAACACCGTGCGAATTACCAAGATCTGACGACTGTTGATCCACTCGCTCAGATCCTCCGGCTGGGATTTGTTCTCCTTCTGCGCACTCCTCGATATGTCTAGGCTTGATCTAATGGCCCAAATCTATTCTCGCAGCCGATCCAACCACTGTTGTAGCTTCTCCTATGCTACGAATGTATTTTCCTCCTGAAGAAGGGATCTCGCATATCTTTAAACTCTTCATCCTTCTTCAAGGCTGCCTTCATGCGTTGTGATGTTTCCAACGTTATTTTAAGCGGGCTTCTCTCCAAGCTCTGTGAAGAGTCTTACCTCCCACGCTCTGATACCATCACAAAACAAGAAATGAAGACGACAACAGGGATGAGAATGTGTGGAGTGCAAATATATTAAATGATAGGCTAAACCTTATAGAGGAGAAACATAACAACTGAATCAAGAACGAAAGAAGAAATCATAATCACTGATACAACTAGCTAGAACAACTGGTAGTGTACAATCATACGTTGTTGAGGTTATAACTAACAGATTGTTCTTCAATACACTAAACTAACAATCAACAATTATATACAATGAATTATATTATAGTGTTTTATAAAGTGAAATTATAAAATTCTAGAAAATATATCATATAATTATATAATTTTGAAGTAAAAGTGAATTTGATAAATTTTAATGTTCTCCTGTACCTACAAAATAACAAAAACTAAAAAATAATTTTATCTTATTGAAATGTACCTACAAAATAAAAAAACTGAAAAATTATTTTATCTTAAAAAATAATAATGAAACACAATAATTTATGTTATTTTACCAAAAATAAAGAATTAATTGAATGCTATGTTACTTGATATCTCTTTTATTTTTATTTTTAAAGGGTAACAATGAATAATAATGATTTAATCTATGTTATTTTTTCAAATATAACAAATTCATTAATTTTTCTTTTTTTTTTAATCTCTGAAACATTATCCAAGAACCAATGAACCTAATTAATGGTTTTATTGATACTTCCACGATAATAATTGATACTTGTCGAGAATTAAACAAATGTTGAATATCAATTTTGTGCAACTTGTTATGAATAATACCACGAAAATAATGCATTCTAGTGATGATGGTGTTTTAATCAAACTTGTTTTGTTTTTATAGACATTATGATTTCTAACTCTATAAAATTTATGTTAATACATTTTCACATGCACATATTTTGCTAAGACTCACATTTGATTTTTTTGGAAGTTGTTTTCATTTTTCTATATTATTTAGTTTATTGACCGAATTTAATATTTATAATCATTGTTATAATTTTTGTAATTATTTTTCTTTCTTTAACCATTTTAGTTAAATAGTTTAAATTAATTTTCCAATTTAAAAGCAAATATAATGCTAATGACATTGTTCCAAATGATGATATTTAATAACCCTTGTGTCTATGCAACTCTGCAATGATGACCACTCTATTATACAATATGTTATACAACTATCTATGTACTTGCAAAGTATGACCAAGGTTGTATTTTTATAATACTCTATTTAATATAAATATAGATAACTAAGCACATGTTTTGTACTATGAAATAAATGTATATTCACTTGATTAGTTAAATTTTAGTGTATTATTTAGAATGAAATCAATTAAATTGAATTAAAATTATAAGATGTGATTTCCACAAAAACCCTTAAAAACTCTTAATTATATTGAAATATTAATATATTTCTACATGTTATTAAAATAAACATACTAATGGTGTCCATGAGCATGAGTAAAGAAAGGGAGAGTTAAAAGAAAATACTTTAAAATTATTAATAAATGTATATAATAAAAGTATTTAATTATTTTTAGAGGTTTAATTAAGCACACCTTTATGCTTTAAAAATTATTTGAACTTTTATTTGCACATAAAATAGTATATTCATCTTAAATTGTCTTTTAAAATGCATCCATATGACTTGCAGTACTTCATAGTATACATTTTTTTAGAGGAAAAAATGCGTAAATTTTATTCATTTTTGATAAAACTTACATTATGAAGAAAACATGATAGCCATACCTTTTGTCCTAAGACTAGGAGAAGGGCCCTCATCCGGAAAACACCCAATCTCACATGCACATAGTTGTTCAACAAAAAATTCCTCATCTGATATAGGAGGCAAAAAATGCAAGATGATGACTAGCCCAGGTAAAAATATATACAAAAATGCGAGGAGTAACAAATCTCCTCTGAGCTAATGAGTAAACTATGGAACATATAATAGTTTTGGAGGAAGATGCATGTTGAGACATGAGATTCAAAACTGGTAAAGGAGAAAATCGTTGATATAAAATATTCCAAAAAAACCACAGAACTCCATGCATATAAAAGTATCTGTATACATAGCCCGAAATATGCAGTGTGTGAGAAAAGTAAAAATAGTTGGAAGAAAGTATGACTTTAATGCTATGATATAGGGCCGACCCAACTGATATCTTCAATAAAAGGTTTGTGGTAATAAGAAAAATTTGTTCCATCTCTGGTCTCTAGAATGTGCCACTGCCCATGAACCAAGAGAAGACACTCTTTAGAGAGTTTGTCAACAACTTCATTTCTAGTACTTCATAGTATACATTTTCTGTTTAAAGTCGCATTATTCTTAAAAATTTATTGTTGATTTTGCTCAAATGCAGGGAGAAAAGCTTATGACATCAAATGGCCAATTCTTCAAATTCCATCCTGTTCCATATTTCTCAAAGTCCATCACAGAGTTCTCCCTTTCCATCTCCAGTAAGTTCAAATTTTATTTATATTTCAATTATCTAATTGATTTTTTTTTCTATGTCAATCTGAATAAAAATGTATCCAAATTTGCAGGATTCTGATTCAGAATGAAGTTGAAATGCAGATTCCACCAGTTCAAAATTGTTGGAATCTCTTATTAGGAGAAACATACCGCAAGCAGTGGGTAGATGAAAATTAACAGCTGCTTTACCTTGCCAATTGTAACATGCCATCTTCTAGCCGAAATCCTGGGTCAACGATGGTAATAATTGTTTGGTATAATGTAATATGAACAAACCAATTGCATTGTGCTTACTAATATCATCGATGTAATAATGTTCAATATTTTTGAAATTAGGATTCTGATGATGAGCGACCTACCTATCATCTTCCGTTGCACCCCACTACGATGTCAAATCGAGAGAAGGTTGCAATAAGAGCACAAATCAGAGAGGAAGCATACCAAGAATGGTTGAATCAACAACGTATTCAATTCCCACTATGTCCAGATTCACCAATTAGAAATGACTACAACAATAGTAGTTCTTCACAAGTTGGAAATGGAGCCAATCAAATAGAGGTTGGTATGAATGATTATTTATGAGATACTATTGCCATGGAGCTAATGTTCTTATATGCATTCCAAAACGATGAGCTAGCGGATGATGCTCATATCACTGATACCTTTTTCGAAACCTTGAAATATGCTCCCACCACCCCTCTCTTTGGACCTAGCCGATCAAAGTCTACCCAGTTGGGGACAACAATGTTACTGTACAAATTTAAAGCACAGTTTGGCATGCCAAACACATGTTTCTCGACAAAATTGAGGTAACTGACCATTAAGTCCCTTATATTTTGAGAAATCTTGTCATGCAATCTGATCCAGATGGATCTCGGTGGCCATCCACCTTTTTCATTGAATCACCATCTTGAGCCTGCGGTTTTCATAAACCCTGATATTCACCCTTTTGATGGAGAATGGAATGTAATGTCATCTTCATTTGTTAATTACATACATCATGTAATGATTCCCTAGTGGTTTTATGTACATGCCTACAACATAGCGTTAATGCACCGGATCCCATTAGAACTCCACAGTTAAGTTCGCTCAGGCTAGAGTGGTACTAGGATGGGTGACCGCCCGGGAAGTCCTAGTATTTTATATTCCTATTACATTTTATAAAATTAGTCCAATTGATCCCACATGCATCATGGGAATTGTTCTCCTCTCACTCTCTCATATACAATTGAGGTGAAGGAGACCCTTTAAGCATGCAATGTAGTGTGATGTAAAGCTTCTTGTGAATGAAGCGTAACCAACATCTCTTTCTTTTTAGAGATAAGCTACCCCATTTTTCAAGTTTGTGTTCTACATTGTTTTTCTATCTTATTTAGTAATAGAAGTAGGGTTTCACTTTATTTCTGTGTTCTCTTCTATATTTTTTTGTATTTCATTGTTATATCTTGGTTATATTCCTGCCTTCATGTCGTTATCAAAATAATCTGGATCAATGGTATCAGAGCAGTTTGTTCCTTGTCATTTCTCATAATAGGTCCCCGACAAGGTCAGGGTATAGATATTTGGGTCTGGAGCAAGTTTCGCTTGAGGACAACCACTCTCGCTAGCCCAAGCAACCTCCCATGGTGGAAGAAAAGAGATATGATAGAGAAGGAGATCCTTTTAGGATGTTGCTCGAGGAAGCTCTTGTGCAACAAAAGAATGAGATGATGGATAACTTCTCTCAGATCCTTCGAAGACTACTGATGGAGGAAACCGAGGCATCTTCAACAAGCAACCATTTCGTAAGTGCAACAACCTTCAAGGTACAAGTCAATTTCAATATCCCCTTATTTGAAGGCCATATAGATGCAGATGCTCTAGAAAAAGGTTGAATCTGCTAGAAGGTTATTACTTTGTCCAAAAATTTTCCGACAGTGAAAAGATCACCTTCGTGCTTCTTAAATCCCTTCTCCATGTTAGAGCTTGGTGGGAAGCTTACTGGGAGAGGTAAACTGCATATGAATCTACACTATTTGGGAGAGAACCCACTTGGGCGGCCTTTGTAGATGCCCTAAAGGAGGAGTTCTACGTTGTCGCAAACTGTGATGACCAATACATGAGATGGACAACTCTGCGTCAGAAAAGAGACCAGACGGTGCCAGAGTACACCAACATATTTCATACCTTGCGCTCAAAGTTGGGAATCAAAGACTCCAAGCGACACCTGGTTTTGAAGTACCACAGTGGTCTACACAAGTACATCAAAACAAACATGGATTTCTTGGACATCTTCTCACTGGGAGTTGCTTATTGATATGCAGTCAAAATTTAGCAGAAATTCAAGCAACAGAGTAAGTGGGAGAAGCATGGATAGAGCAAGGAAGGCCAACCTCAAGAGATCCAGTCCCATATGTAGGAAAATAAGGGTAACATGAAGAATAATAAAGACACTGGAAAGTGGTGTGAGTTCCACAACAACCCTTGGCACAACACTGATGAATGTTTCTCAATTCAACCATTGGTGGTCGAGCTCAAATACAAAGATGTGAACCTCGACTTGGACCCTGATTCAAAAAATAATAAAAGGAGACAGATCATTGATGCAGAACCCACTACTACTATCACAACTGCAACAATTCAACCAGAAGAGGATCCTGAGGAGGGGGATCGACTCTTCCATTCACAAATGTGGGTGAAGGGAACCCCACTGCATTTTATTGTTTATAGAGGAAGCCAAAATAACATCATCTCAGCAGAGGTTGTCAAGCAGTTGGATTTTCCAACAACACCACACCCGCAACCATACAACATCGAGTGGCTTCTCCAGGGTCAAGATCTTCATGGCATCCAACAATGTCGCCTATTCTACGACATCAAGCCCTTCAAGGATGAGGTATTATGTGATGTTTCCCCACTAGAAGTTTGTGATGTTCTATTAGGCTAACCATGTATGTGGAGGTGTCATGTTGTTTATGAGTCTCGACCCCGTAGTGTTATTGTTACTCTGGGGGGTCAGCTATACCGAATACCAGAGGTAGTTCCAACTATTGTCCCACCAAAACAATGCCACAAATTAATCTCTCATACTACAAAGTTTAGCCTCTTCATAATCCGATCAAAAGGTGAAAAAAAGGACACTGCAACCACTATAGCCTCAACCCAAGACCTTTCTATCCAACAGAAGCAGATCGACAAGATTGTAGAAGAGTACCAAGATGTTCTTGATGCACCTATGGGGGTGCCTCCACACTGCCCAGTCAAGCAAGTTTATAATAGAACCCTTCATACTCTTCATTTTGCATCTTCACCGGCAGAGTCCTCCCACACTCAGGTAGATCATGCAACTATATTGGTTGAACGGATCCAACCCCTCCAACAACAGGTTCATGACAACCTTCAACAAGCTAAGCAGGACAAATTCTTCAACAAGAAAAGCAACGCACTAAGCTTCATATTTACAGGAAGTCTACCCGTCTCCCAAGGGAACTTGACGCAATGGGGACCATTGCTTTCTAAGGGGGGAGGAATGATCCAGATGGATCTCGATGGCCATCCACCTTTTTCACTGAATTACCATATTGAGAATGTGGTTTTGATAAACCATGATATTCACCCTTTTGATAGGGAATGGAATGTAATGTCATCTTCATTTGTTAATTACAGACATCATGTAATGATTTCCTAGTGGATTTATGTACATCCCTACAACATAGTGTTAATGCACCGGATCCCAACTCCGCAGTTAAGCGCGCTCAGGCTAGAGTAGTACTGGGATGGGTGACCGCCCATGAAGTCCTAGTATTTTACATGCCTATGGCATTTTATAAACTTAGTCCAATTTATCCCACATGCATCATGGGAATTGTTCTTCTCTCACTCTCTCATATATAATTGAGGTGAAGGAGACCCTTTAAGCATGCAATGGAGTGTGATGTAAATCTTCTTGTGAATGAAGCGTAACCACCATCTCTTTCTTTTTAGAAGTAAGCTACCCCATTTTTCCAGTTTGTGTTCTACATTGTGTTTCTATCTTATTCAGTAATAAGAGTTGGGTTTCACTGTATTTCTGTGTTCTCTTCTATATTTTTGTGTATTTCATTGTTATATCTCGGTTATATTTCTACCTTCATGTCGTTCTCAAAATAATCCGGATCACAATCAACATTAAAAATAACTAATTTTATGAACGTTAAATGACATTGTACATTTCTATTGCCCACCAACTACATGTTATTCAAAGATAAGGTTCTTTCGAGTGATAATTTATTTCTTGGTAGCTGCGAAGAGGCAAAACAAATGTTGAAAATGTTGGGTGTTGAGTACATATCATATCATGCATGTCCGAATGATTGTAGTCTATATAGAGGATAATATGCAGACAAATATATAAGTTCGAAATGTGGGCATGACATGTACCATAAAAAAAAAGGGAAAATCACATGGTCCTCCTCATAAGATATTAAAGCACATGCCTATAATCCCAAGGATTCAAAGTCTCTTTTGTTGCAAATAATTAGCTATGTTGCAGAGATGGCATGCCTCGCACATAAGTGAGTCGAGAGTTATGTGAATCCTAATAGATTCAATAGCCATGAAGCATATAGAGGATACATGGCCTGAAAAATTCAAGGATGAAGTACAAATTCTATGACTCAGCATAGCCATGGATGGCGTCAACCCATATTCCCTCCAAAACACCAACTATTATGTTTGGCCTGTAGTAGTGATCAATAACAATATCCCCCCCCCCCCATAGTTTTCCGTGAAGAATGGCATCTTATGTTGGCTCTTATAGTCCCTAGTAGAAGATAAGTGAAAAATATGGATGTCTACCTACAACCATTAACAGATGAATTGAAGGAATTAGGGGAAGGGATACATGTATACAAAGTATCAAGACCCATCACAACAAGGAGGAGTTTTACATTGTATGACATATGTTCTTACACCACACAAGATTATCCAGGCTTAGGAGTTTGCTCTGGTAAATTACATGTTTATTGATTTGTTTATATATGTAACAATATTTTTTGGCATATTTAATTCGTTGCGATTGTTTTGATCTTCAATGCCATCGTTCTTTGTATACATTAATAATTTCACAGGTCTTGTAACAAAAGAGTATCATGGATGCAAATATTGTGGACCTTCTTTGAAGGCTAGGTGGTCCAATCACCTACAAAATCTAGTGTATGACTGCTCAAGGATATTTTTCCTAGAACAACACCCTTACAGAAGAGAAACACCTGCTTTCAATGGTAAACCAAAGGGAGCCCAAAGGCCTACAATAATGACACCAACATAATGGCTTAGAGCATATGTGTGAGAGAGAAGGAGAATGAGATTACATAAATGTTCAATTCAAATGGGGAGCCTATGTTCGATGATCCATAATTCTTCGACACCTATGTTGAGAAATTTCCCATTGGGATGAAAAAGAAATATGTCTTTTATGAGCTCCCATATTGGGAGTATCTTAAGATTGCCCACTTACTAGATCCCATGCATATATTTTAAAATGTTTAATCTTCTTTATGGAGGCACATATCATCAAAAGAAAGTGACACATTTGTTGTTAGGAGAGATATTATTTCTTCAAAAACTAAAAAGAAACATTGGCCAAGACAAACAAGTAGAGGGGAGGCTGGTCCCTCTTGGTCTTTCAAAGAAGGTGATGTCCCATGGATTTTGAAGAAATATGATCTTTCTTTAACAAATGAAGTTATATTGGGTGTGAAGGTGCCTTCTTTATATGGGTCTTCACTGCGATGCAACTTCACTGTGTAAGACCATTTGTCGGGGTTGAAATCACATGACCATTTGAACCTTCTAAGAGTATGTATGTCAAAACCTGATTCTTTTATTTGTTTTAATTTTTATGCCATGGGATAAAACATAATTAATTTTATATGTGTTTACTTTGTAGTTTCATTATCCCTTGCTCGTGCGTGGGTGTGTGAACCATGACTTCCTCTAGGACCTACGGCATGCCATATCTAAATTATCCACATTTGTACCTTGGATCACATCAAAGGAGATTCATATGGCTAACATTCCATGGTGGCGTCAATAGATAATTGAGATTGTTTGTATGTTTTATAAGGAACTATCGACGATGTTCATGGAATTACAGGTTCATCTTCTAATTCACCTAGTAGATTAGGTTGAATTAGTCGGAGTGGTCTCATGTCATTGGATGTTCTTCTTAGAGAGGTACATGAAGAAATTGAAAGGATTTGTTCAACAAAGGGAAAAACCTGAGGGATCTATGGCAGAGGGGTACATATCCTATGAGTCTTTCTATTCTTCCAGTGAGTACATCAAGCAGATCGACAACACACCAAGTGCAATGATTTGGGATGATGAAAGAGATGAAGACAAAAGAGAAGGGGAGCTTCTCCAAACTAATGGAAAACGATGCTTGATAAAGAGTAAGTGACTTATCATTTGTCAAATTTCTACACAATAACTATTCACACTAAACTTCATAATGTATAATTTGATCTCATACATACTATATGTCGGTTTGATTTCATGAATATATACATTAGTGAATTCAGAAATTGATGCCATCAATAGATTCATTCTTTACAATTCGAAGGCAACACAATCGTGGGTTGCATTGTATGAACATAAGAGGAGGAAATGGGATAGTGATAGGAAATAATTTAGACGGTTGAATGGTAGAAACATGCCTTATCTTGATCATTTAAAATAAAATATGCCAATGATATGCCCCAACAGTTGGGTTGTTGACCAAGTCAGAGAGAAATATGGTGCATTCGTTCGTTACCTGTGTGTTGAAGAGGATGCACTAAACATATGGATTGGGTGCAACAACCCGATAATAATCTCTTTGTGTACATTTTAAACTTCATAATGCACCTTTGAATTGTAACATCTATATTTTATATTTTATTGGTCGTGTTATTAGACACATAACACTGTGATTTTTTCACTTCTTTATAGGTGCATTTGTTCCCATCTATGTGGGCATATGGACATCATTTTCACACAGAGGATGCCGAAGATGGACACATGACACAAGGTTGTGGAGTGGAAGTCGAGTTCGACCAATCTAGTCATGATAACCACTGCGATCAAAACCTAATATGATGGGACTTAGGTTTCGTTGGAAATATACAAGAGATCATTCGAGTGGACTTCTCTTATTTCCAATGTGTTATTTTTCAGTGCAAGTGGTGAGACACCTTTGATCAGAATAATGTAAAGAAAGATCGCAATATTGTGTTGATATGTATCAACTCTAGAAAGATGTGGGATGAAGCTAAGGAGCTTTATGTTTTCCCAAAACACTGCAACCAAGTGTTTTTTAACCCAAATGTGTTGGATATGGATTGGTGCTTCGTATTAAGACATGACCCTAGATCAAAACATATTTTTGAGAACAACAATGTTATCATGCCAATCGAGGAAGATAATCAGGGTGATGATAGTGGAAAGCGATATGTACATGTTTTATTTCATCATTTATATTGTTGTTGTATCTTTTTGTTATCTTTATTTTCATAATTATATTGTTTTTTATTCATCTTGTGATGGAGGAAATAAAAAGTTAATTATAACAAATCTTTGAACAATTTTAGTTGGTTAACAATAAGCTTGATGTGTAATGTGTTTGTCTTTCAAATTATTTGTGATTGCATGGAACAATTGATTGAAATATAATTTTATATTGTTATTTGAAGATATTTATACGTCACATCGCATGTTTAATATAAAATTTTAAGAATTATTTTCATGATAAAGTGGTCACAACATGTTTTTAGAAAAATTTCGCTAAACATTTTATAGTTGGCACTTTATATAATTGGTAAGATTCGCAAAGGTTTTCATTTAAAACTAAGTATTTCTAATTGTGAAATCCTGAAAAATCTCAAACCAGTTGAATTTTTAATGGGATATGAAATTCTACTTTCTCCATATAAAGTTTTATAATGACAAAAATAACAATAGGAAGATTTGCATCCATAAATTTTAGGGCCAATAAAATGCTTATCATTGGAGATCATAACTTTTTATAATAACGATTTTTAATGTAGAAGTGTATATTCAAAAAGAGTAATTAATAGTACAATGAAAAATAACATTTATTCATATGTAATTTGTTTTTTGAAAAATAATTTAGTTAGAATGAATATGTATAAACTATCTATTCAATAGAAAAATGTTTATGGTAATTTTACAATTATAGTTTCAACCATATTAAACTTTGTAATTTATAAAAATATCTTTGCATTAATACATAATCTATAATAAAGATAATTTAATAAGAAAAAAACATCTAACATCATCTAATTATATATACCTCTACCACATATAAACATCATTAATTAGCTAACCCACAAATCTTATAATCTAACATGGCATCATCATTGTGATCACATCTAACAAAACACAAGCATTGTTTAACATCATCATCACACACATCTAACAAGAATCAGTTAACATACATATCTATCAAGCACATTTAACAAACATATCTTATAACATGACCTAACAATGTACACATCAACATCAACATATAAATTATTTAAGTACATCATCATGATCAATAGGAAAAATGCACATCTAATGAACACTATTATAACATACACATCTATCAAGTACATTTACCAAACATATCTAACAGGACCTAAGAATATACACATCAACATCAACATATAAATTAAGTACATCAACATGAACAAAAAAAAATGCACCATATATATATATATATATATATATATATATATATATATATATATATCGTGAACAAGTCAAATAATTGCTATAATATATCTGGTACAACCGATGAAATAATCATATATCTACAATAGTAGTGGAGGTATGGTCTGTAGTAGAAGATGTTGGATGGTCAGGAGGAAGTGGCTGGTCGATTCTCTGATCAGAAATAGGCGGTGGAGGAATAGGTGTTGCCAGCTCATCTAGGTGAGGTGAAGGAGGAGGAGGAGGAGGAATAGGTGTTTCCTTCTCATGATCTAGGTGAGGTGAAGGAGGAGGAGGAGGATGTGGAGAAGGATCATATCCACCCTCATCAATCGATGGGGTATTGGAGGAACGAGTACTAGAATAAGAGTGTGTATCATCGGGATCCCTTCTCGTTGCTAGTAGCATGGTAAATCCGATGATATGAGGCATAAGAGGCATCACATCTTGCGACATATCCCTCCAAAGCTCCAAGAGCATAGGATATTCCCTGATGTCTTGCATCAACACAAGGCAGACTCCCACCTCAACCAAAAGTGCACAGAGTTGGTCGCCCAACTCCAATATGAATCCGGTATCTGGCGTATGATAGATACCGCTGTTTATTTTCACCCGAGGACCCTGACCCGTCGCGGCCTCAAACATCATCTCCTCATCGTCATCTGGTGGGGGAGGAGGCACGCCCCTAATGAATGTGCCAGTATCTGCAAAATATATAGTACACAACAATAATTACACGGTTTCATTAAACAATTTAATGAAACAAGTTAAAGAATGTGTTTGAATTAATTTTATTCTAATTAAGTAAGACACAAAAAATGAAACTAGATTAATTTAAACAAAACACTAATATTACCTCTAGCATCTAGTGGTTCATTCGGTGTGAAGAGGATGTTCAGACATCCTTGTCAATCCAACCACGCGTGATCCATATTATTTTCGGAACGAAATGGAGCAGAGAAATTACAATGAAATACTCATGAAAATTGCTAGAAACAAAGAAATACAACAATACTTGATTTCTATTAATGAAATAATTGTAAAGACATTGTAAAAATATAGAGTGCAAGACTCGCTAGAATGGTGGCAACTTTATCTTTGAAAAGAGATGTGACGACTATGCTCATTCAAAAGAAGATGAGTACAATGAGGCTCTGAAGGCCTTTTTATAATAAACATCAATGCCAAAACCATAGACATCCAAAAACCTAACCCTAGGAGATGAAACGCCAAAAGTCATGTTGGCCTCGTTTGGGTAAGTTAGTACATCAACTTCCCGGGGTCGTAACTTTTTCATACGATCTCCGTTTTAGTTGCGTGATAGCCTGTTGGAAAGGTCTTTTTGAGAACTATGCATTGTGTCGTCAAATTTTGAATATGTCTACAGTTTGACTATGACACGCCAAAAAAACACTGTTTAGGGCCACAAAACGGCCTTGTAAGTACAGAAAAGTGTGTTGACATGAATACATACAAAATAAGCCAGTTGGATTAGGTGAGAGGCCACCAGTATCGACCTGGAAGAAGTGTAGGGCTTCAGACAACCCCAGAAGTGTAAAACCCACAATTACAAAGAAGTATAGAAGAATGTGTTGAATTAAAAATTGATAAGAGGAGCTAGTTGGATTAGGTGGGTGGCCACCAATATCCGCCTGGATCAGTCCTCCCCCCTTAGGAAGCAATGGTATCCATTGTGTTGAGTGCCCAGGGAAGAGGGGAAAGCATTTTCTGAAGCTGAATCTTGGTGATTTGTGTGCCTTGTTGGAGAAGTTGCACTGCTTGGCCTGCGGAAGGCTGTCATGAACCTGTTGCTGGCGGGGTGGAATCTGTTCCACCAATCTACTGTCTATGGATTTTAGGGGCATTGTGTAGGCACCATTGTAAGTGAAGAAACAATATCCTCTTGCCCTTCAACATTCTTCTTCTGTTGGATAGAAGGTGTTGAGGCTGCAGTGGTTGTAGTGGCCCTCCGTGCATCCTTTGAACAGACTGTGAAGAGGATGAATTTTGTAGTATGAAATATTACCTTGCGACACTATTTTGGTGGAGCAATAGTCGGAACTACCTCTGGTATCCTATAGAGTCGACCTCCCAAAGTAATAATTACACTACGAGGTCTATAGTCATAGACAACATGACGTTTCCATATGTATGGTTGGCCCAAAACAACATCACAGACATCAAGAGGGGAAACATCACACACTACCTCATCCTTGAAGGATTGGATGCCATAGGACATAATGCACTGTTGGCTGACATGAAGATCTTGTCCCTAGTGAAGCCAACCGATGTTGTATGGCTGTGGGTGTGGTGTTGTTAACAACCCCAACTTTTTGACGACCTTAGCTGAGATGAGGTTCTTCTAGGTGTCATTATCAACAATGAAATGCAACGGGGTTCTCTTAACCCACATTTGTGAATGGAAGAGGTGATCCCCCTCTTCAGGCTCTACTAGTTCTTCTGTTTGAATTGTTGTGGTCGTGACAATAGCACTGGGGTCTGCGTCGATGATCTGTCTATTTTCAATATTTTCTAGATTGGATTCTGAATCAGAGTTCAACTCTATGTCTTTAACCTCGACCACCAATGATTGTTTTGAGCAACATTCATCGGTGTTGTGCTAGGGGATTTTGTTGAAGTCACACCACTTCCCAGTGTCATTCTTCTTCTTTCCTTTACCCTTCTTGTCCTGTGTCTTGGACTGGTTATCTAGAGTTTGTTGGTTAGGGCCGTCTTTACCATGATTTGGTTGTTGCATATTTGCAGACCCGAATTCCCATTTGTTCTGGTGCCTAAATTTCTGCTCAATTTTGACAACATATTGATAGGAAACTTTCAATGATGAGATGTTTAGGAAATCCATTTTGGTTTGGATGTACCTATGCAGAGCCCCATGATATTTTAGAACCATATGCTAATCAGAGTTTTTGATACCCAGCTTGGTGCGCAAGGTATGGAAATTATTTATGAACTCTGAAAATGTTTGGCTCTTCTCTTTCCGCAGTGTGGTCCATCTCATGTACTAGTCTTCATAGTTATCAACATGATAGTACTATTATTTGACCACATCCAAAAAAAAAAATCCCAAGTGGAATCGACCCCATATATTCCATATTCCTTCATGAAACTTTTCTCCCAGTAAGTTTCCCACCAATGTTTGAAACGAGGGAGAGCCTTGAGGAGTGCGAAGGTGAAATTTTCCTTGTCGAAAATTTTTTGAACAGAGAAATAACATTCTAATAGATTTAACCATTTTTTTAAGGCATTCGCATCTATTTGATCTTCAAATATGGGAATATCAAAATTAACTTGTACCTTGAAGGGAGAGGTTCCTCCAAAATGGCCACTTGATAAAGATGTGACTGTTTCTATCGGTAGGCGTTGAAGGATGTGTGGAAAATTATCCATCATTTCGTCCCTTTATCGTGCGAGAGCTTGCTCAAGAAACAAGTTAATAGAATCTTCTGCTCCACCATTTTTATTTTCTGCCACCATCGAGGGTTTCTTGGGTGCGCGAGAGTGATTTTCCTCAAGAGAGACAAGCTCGAGACCCAACTGGATATACTCGGACATCGTCGGGGACATGCACTGAAAAAATGATCAAGAGAAGTCCGCTCTGATACCACTGATCCAGATTATTTTTAGAACGAAATGAAGCAGAGATATTACAATGAAATACTCATGAAAATTGTTAGAAACTGAGAAATACAACAATACTTGATTTCTATTAATGAAAGAATTGTAAAGAGACTGTAAAAATACAGAGTGCAAGACTCGCTAGAATGGTGACATCTTTATCTATGAGAAGAGATGTGATGACTACGCTCATTCACAAGAAGATGATTACAATGAGGCTCTGAAGGCCTTTTTATGATAAACATGAATGCCAAAACCCTAGACATCCAAAAACCTAACCCTAGGAGATGAAACACCAAAAGTCATGTGGGCCCCGTTTGGGTAAGTTAGTACATCAACTTCCTAGGGTCATAACTTTTGCATACGATCTCCGTTTTAGGCACGTGATAGCCCGTTGGAAAGGTGTTTTCGAGAAATACACATTATGCCATCAAACTCTGACTTTGTCTACATTTTGACTATGGAATGCCAAAAAAACACTGTTTAGGGCCCCAAAACGGCCCTGGAAGTACAAAAATGTGTGTTGACATGAAAACATAGAAAATAAGCTAGTTGGAATAGGTGGGAGGCCACCAGTATCCACTTGGAAGATGTGTAGGGATTCATACAACCCCATAAGTGTAGAACCCACAATTATAAAGAAGTACATAAGAACGTGATGAACTAAAAACTGACAAGAGGGGCCAGTTGGATTAGGTGGGTGGCCACCAATATGCACTTGGATCACCGCATAAGGACACGTCACCATCATGAGCATGTGATCGACCTCACTGTCTATTAGCCCAGTGCGTCCGTGGAAATCCTGTCCAAAAAATCTGACTGACCCCTCTTGGGCATCATCTCGCCCCACATGTGCATCGACACCTGAGTCATCGACCTAAAAGGCTGATGGAAAAAATTAGGTCTTGTCTTCGGAAACCTCTCAAAAAATAAACAAAACAACCCTGAAGTAAAAGGGAAGTTCTCCCTTTCTTGTATCATAACATGACTTCTATCTAGAGGTATACAAAATTGCCACAAAAAAATGACAAACCATCTAATACATTGTGGCCTCTGTACCAAAGAATCAACATAATACAAAAGAGGGAAACTAATGCGCTTCCCATCATTGGTAAAGTGTGAAATGGTCGTCACTAACAATGAGAGTCACCTAACCTTCTATGCACTGAAAGAAGCGATCAATAGTTGTCCACCAGGCACCTGAAAATCAGATGGGGAAAGTACATCAACCCCAATATATCTATGAGAGTACATGAGCTGATTCTCTGCTGCAACACCTACCAAGATATCAAGGAACTGGGGAAAATCCTCTCCTCTCCTGGATAACCTAATGATAAAATACATATCCTCCTCAGTGGGATGGTACCACTGATCATGACCGACACAAAATGTTTGTCGATGGACATCCCATCGACGGATCAGCTGCACCAACAACCCAGAGTTCCCCTTCAGGGATGTAGCCTTTTCATAGTACTTAAGGAGGCCTAAATTCCTCAAGAGGACATGGGTCGCTGCAGTAATATGGTGAGGGTATAAATCCCTCTCCCTCTCCTTCTCCCTCGCCTCCCAATCCCATACAACATTGTACAGGTTAACCCTCTTCTCCTGTTGTTGCTGTTGTTCTCTTCACTAACACCTCTACATAATTAACATATGAAATACATCAGCCTCATACATAAATTATACAAAAAATCTAGTAAATGAGAAATTTATTTATAAATACGGAAAAATAACTTCCTTCAAAAAATAAGTAAATTTCATCATCGGTGCTCCCCAAAAATAGTCAAGCACTGCTTGTGGTGCGTATATTAATTGTGAGAACTGTCGAGGGTGCTCCCTTGTAACATAACACACTGTATGAATTTTGTTATATTATTTTATGCGATGCGTTGTATAACCTTACCGCACCGGTGCATGCAGGTTATCTGACGCACCACCTAAAATAATAAAAACTTAAAATATTAAAGCACCGTAAAAAAATTAAAAAAAAAAATGTTTTTGCGGTGCGTATCCTTTTCCTAACATGCATCGGTGCTTTGTAGGAAAGGTGACCCACCGCACCACTAATTTTTTAAAAATTGATAACTACAGTACTTAGGAATTTATGGTCTAATTTTTACGGTGGTGCGTTGTGTAAGCATGAACTCACCAATGCGTATGTTTACCAATGCACCGCATAAAATAATATATCTGATTTATGTAGTGCATTTTTTAATGTAACGCCCCTGTGTGTTAACGTTAATTTGACGCACTGCCAAAAATTAGATATATTATTTCATGCAGTGCATTGGTAAACTTACGCCCTGGTGCGTTAATGTTTACAAATGCACCGCCATAACAAATTTGACATTGTTTTTCGGTGCACCCTATAAATTTTGGGGGTGCACCGACTTTAACGACGGTGCGTTGTGTAAGCATTAACACATCGGTGCGTACGTTTACCAACACACCACATAAAATAATATATTTGATTTATGTGGTGTGTCTTCTAATATAATGCCCTCCTGCGTTAACGTTAATTAGATGCACCACCAAAAATTGGCTATATTATTTTATGTCATGCGTCAGTAAACTTACGCCTCGATGTGTTAATGTTTACAAACGCATCGCCATAAAAAAGTTTGACATTATTTTTCGATGCACCCTGTAATTTTTCAGGGTGGACCAATCGCGGTGCGAGCTAAATGACTCGAACGGATTGCGCATAATTTTTTTTAAACAGTGGAAATTTAACTAAATTTTGAATTTTAATCTGCTAAGAGTTTAAGTTATAAAGAAACAAAGACATTGCTTGGACATTTTCTTGTCGGGGAGGGATGCTTGGCACGTAGTCCAAAAAACCAAATTTTCCCACCATTTGGCAAAATTTGAAATCCACAGAGTGAGAAAGAGACATAAGGAAGGAAAGCAAGGGAAGCATCGATGACATGGCGTTTTAGAGTGGAAAAAGTTGCACTGGTTCTTTAGAACTCTACAACATTGAAAATGGTAAAAATGAATTTTTACTGCCGATATTTTTTATTATTTAACCCTGTTACTGTGCACTTGATTGTTAGACACACCGGTGTGTCTGTATTTACCTAGCGCACTGTGGTATATATCTTTAAAAAATAACCCTGCAATGGTGCACTATTTTGAAGAGCAACTTGGAGCATCGGTGCGTCCGTATTTAAGGAGTGCACCGTAGTATATTTTTTTAAATAACCCTACCACTGTGCGCCTTTTGGTAAAGCACCGATGATTTTGTATTTAGATAGTGCACTGTAGTATATTTTTTGAAATAGCCCAACCACAGTGTGCCATTTTGTTAGAGCATTAGTGCGTTAGTATTTAAGGAGCACACCAGAGTATATTTTTTTGAAATAACCCTATCACAGTGTGCCATGTGTTAAAGCACTGGTGCGACCCTATTTAAGTAGCGCACTAGAGTATATACATATTTTAAAAATAACCCTACCACGGTGCACCATGTGTTAGAGCACCGATGCATCATTGTTTTAAACACAACAATGCCCTCTGTGTTTATAAAAGCACCGTGATTTTTTTTTCGCTAAAACCTCCGACCGCTAGCCTTCGCTAGTGTCTTCCGCTATAAACACATTTTTGGGCTATTTTTATAGGGGTTTCCAAAAAAAACTCCACTAGAGGGTCTTTTCCTTGTAGTGGCATGATTAATCTAAGTTAATTAACCTCCTACTTCTACATGATTTAACTAGATTGACCTTAGGGATACCCCCTTAGACTAGGATTTACATAGTCTAAAGTATGGGGCAAAGCCACTAAGGTGACAGTGGGTGGCTTACCTGAAAGTTGCTTCTAGTCTCTCTCGTAAAGGTTAGGGATTTTTTTTTAGTGAGAATTTGAGTGGAAAAAGTGCCAATTGTATTGCTCTAGTAGTACTAAACACAATGGTGCATCTATACTACATAATATGGACCACAAAACCAAAAATAAAATCGACATGGAAAAGTTTTGGAATCTAAGGCAATGAGGGGTCCAAATCCATTAAAATATTCCATACATCAAATAATTATTGAGCCCAACAAATACCTTAATCAAAAAGTACCCAAATCCATAAAAAAACATATATCATTATGAAAGGGAAAAGAAACTAAACTCTCTTGCTAGGGTTTGTTGTAACAAAAACTAAATGGAGCTAGGGTTTGCATAATTGAAGGTGAGTTTTAAACCCTTATATTTTATTCATATGAATTGTAAATTTGAATAGGAATAATAAAAAAATTCGGAAATTTGTGTATCAATAGAAGGACAAATTGTTGAGATGAAGAGAATGAAGTTATATACCTAAAATTTCTCCTCTACATATTTGTCTACTATCCATGGTGATTGCTTATGGATTTTGATATTCAATTTTTTTTCCACTCCAATCTCTTATTTGGTAAATGTCTCTTACACAAGTATCTTCTCTAACTTTTGGCACAACAATGTATTAGGGTTTTGTTTGACTCACTTTTACAAAAATGATTCAGATCCCACTCATTTTTTTCAATTCATTTTTCAATGCATTGATGAAGAAGCACATTGTATATATATATTTTATTTAAATATCTATTTTGGCATGTGATGCATTTGTTAGTTTTAATTAAATTGATGCACTATAATATTGTAAATGCACTAGAGTAAGGAATTTACAAAATGGAAGTGTAAACCTTCACAAATAGTACTATGTGGAGGTTTTGCTTTGCCAAGGTTTCACTGTATGATTTTTTTTCGATACACAATAAAATCAAGCACATCAGTGTGTCTCCTATAAACAACTACACTAATGCAACTAATTTAAATACTTTCATTGAATAATTTAAATAGTTTGATGGGTCTCCTGGTTTGATGTTCGAAACTGATTATCATGTGTGAATTTGGGGCTGCATATTTAATGAGGGACAAAAACACCACACAAAAACAAAGTTTAATATGGGTATGAAACCTGCAAGAAAATATCTTCTATGGGAGCTCTATTGAGCATGCTTGATATAAATTTGTCACCATCTCTCAGAGCAATGCACATAGGCGGAGATCTATAGCAATCTGGTATGTGCATATCAATTTTACGTTTCTTCCTACACAAATGATTTGCTTCTGAGGATTCGATTATGCAATTTTTCCTATCCTCGACTTTGTCCTCTTCTGAAAATATCCCTCCAAAAGGGTGTGTGTTGGTAATGGTTTGCATAGGCTCAAGATCGTTGTATATATAAGTTATTTTCAAGTTGATCTTACTGTCACATGCCATCTATTATAGTTGAAGACAAAGAAGAATCCTTGTGTGCAAATCTAGTTTTTTTGCAATCTGATCTACCTCCTCTGCATGAAGAAATTTGTACCTGTGTCATTTGATCTACACGGATATGAAGCGATCTGCATGGATCTGCAATTTGCTTGTCCTCGCAACAATATTCCGATCCAGTTTTAGATTTAGGTTCCGCTCTCATAGAATTTCCTATTCATTCTGCATCATTGATTTACAATGCAATTGATGAAAAAGGTGTGAGAGTTTTGGTGTTTGTGACACGTTTCTTGGATGCGTTTGGTGAGCAGAACCATTATTTGCAGCCCGCACGCATGACCAACGGTATGATGCAAGAAATTAGATTGAGTCAGGCCGCATTTTCCATTCT
>ML812783.1:203237-220571 GCA_009831015.1 Picea engelmannii
ATATATATCGTGAACAAGTCAAATAATTGCTATAATATATTTGGTACAACCGATGAAATAATCATATCTACAACAATAGTGGAGGTATGGTCTGTAGTAGAAGATGTTGGATGGTCAGGAGGAAGTGGCTGGTCGATTCTATGATCAGAAATAGGCGGTGGAGGAATAGGTGTTGCCTGCTCATCTAGGTGAGGTGAAAGAGGAGGAGGAATAGGTGTTTCCTTCTCATGGTCTAGGTGAGGTGAAGGATGAGGAGGAGGATGTGGAGAAGGATCATATCCACCCTCATCAATCGATGGGGTATTGGAGGAACGAGTACTAGAATAAGAGTGTGTATCATCAGGATCCCTTCTCGTTGCTAGTAGCCTGGTAAATCCGATGATATGAGGCATAAGAGGCATCACGTCCTGCGACATATCCCTCCAAAGCTCCAAGAGCATAGGATATTCCCTGATGTCTCGCATCAACACAAGGCAGACTCCCACCTCAGTGAAAAGTGAACAGAGTCAGTCTCCCAACTCTAATATTAATCCAGTATCTGGCCTACGATGGATATCGCCGTTTATTTTCACCCAAGGACCCTGACCCGTCGCGGCCTCATACATCATCTCCTCATCGTCATCTGGTGGGGGAGGAGGCACATCCCTAATGAATGTGTCAGTATTTGCAAAATATATAGTACACACCAATAATTACACGGTTTCATTAAACAATTTAATGAAACAAGTTAAAGAATGTGTTAGAATTACTTTTATTCTAATTAAGTAAGACACAAAAATGAAACTAGATTAATTTAAACAAAACACTAATATTACCTCTAGCATCTAGTGGTTCACTTGGTGTGAAGAGGATGTTCAGACATCCTTGTCAATCCAACCACGTGTGATCCAGATTATTTTCGGAACGAAATGAAGTAGAGAAATTACAATGAAATACTCATGTAAATTGCCAGAAACAAAGAAAAACATCAATACTTGATTTCTATTAATGAAAGAATTGTAAAGACATTGTAAAAATACAGAGTGAAAGACTTGCTAGAATGGTGGAAACTTTATCTTTGACAAGAGATGTGATGACTACGCTCATTCAAAAGAATATGAGTACAATGAGGCTCTGAAGGCCTTTTTATAATAAACATCAATGCCAAAACCATATACATTCAAAAACTTAACCCTAGGAGATGAAACGCCAAAAGTCATGTTGGCCTCGTTTGGGTAAGTTAGTACATCAAATTCCTAGGGTCGTAAATTTTGCATACGATCTCCGTTTTAGTCGCGTGATAGCTCGTTGGAAAGGTCTTTTTGAGAACTATGCATTATGTCATCAAATTCTAAATCCATCTACAGTTTGACTGTGGCATGCCAAAAAAACACTGTTTAAGGCCCCAAAACGGCCTTGGAAGTACAGAAAGGTGTGTTGACATGAATACATACAAAATAAGCCAATTGGATTAGGTGGGAGGCCACCAGTATCTACCTGGAAGATGTGTAGGGCTTCAGACAACCCCATAAGTGTAGAACCCACAATTACAAAGAAGTATAGAAGAATGTGTTGAATTAAAAACTGATAAGAGGAGCCAGTTGGATTAGGTGGGTGGCCACCAATATCCACCTGGATCAGTCCTCCCCCCTTAGGAAGCAATGGTATCCATTGTGTTGAGTTCCTAGGGAAGAGGGAAAAGCGTTTTCTGAAGCTGAATCTTGGTGATTTGTGTGCCTTGTTGGAGAAGTTGAGCTGCTTGGCCTGTGGAAGGCTGTCACGAACCTATTGTTGGCAGGGTGGAATCTGTTCCACCAATCTATTGTCTATGGATTTTATGGGGCATTGTGTAGGCACCATTGTAAGTGAAGAAACAATATCCTCTTTCCCTTCAACATTCTTCTTCTGTTGGATAGAAGGTGTTGAGGCTGCAGTGGTTGTAGTTTCCTTCTGTGCATCCTTTGAATAGGCTGTGAAGAGGATGGTTTTCTTAGTATGAAAGATTACCTTGCGACACTGTTTTGGTGGAGCAATAGTCATAACTACCTCTGGTATCCTATATAGTTGACCTCCCAAAGTAATAATTACAGTATGGGGTCTATATTCATAGACAACATGATGTTTCCATATATATGGTTGGCCCAAAACAACATCACAGACATCAAGAGGGGCAACATCGCACACTACCTCATCCTTGAAGGATTGGATGCCATAGGATAGAAGGCACTATTGGTTGACATGAAGATCTTGTCCTTAGTGAAGCCAACCGATGTTGTATGGCTATGGGTGTGGTGTTGTTGACAACCCCAAATTTTTGACGACCTTAGCTAAGATGAGGTTCTTCTAGGTGCCATTATCAACAATGAAATGCAACGGGGTCCCCTTAACCCACATCTGTGAATGGAAGAGGTGCTCCCCCTCTTGAATCTCTACTAGTTCTTCTGTTTGAATTGTTGTGGTTGCGACAGTAGTAGTGGGGTCTGTGTCGATGATCTGTCTATTTTCAATATTTTCTGGATCGGATTCTGAATAAGGGTTCAACTCTGTGTCTTTGACCTCGACCACCAATGATTGTTTTGAGCGACATTCATCGGTGTTGTGCCAGGGGATTTTGTGGAAGTCACACCACTTCCCAGTGTCATTCTTCTTCTTTCCTTTACCCTTCTTGTCCTGTGTCTTGGATTGGTTATCTAGAGGTTGTTGGTTAGGGCTGTCTTTACCATGATTTGGTTGTTGCATATTCACAGACCCGAATTCCCATTTGTTCTGGTGCCTAAATTTCTGCTTGATTTTGACAACATATCGATAGGAAACTCCCAATGATGAGATGTTTAGGAAATCCATTTTGGTTTGGATGTACCTATGCAGAGCCCCATGATATTTCAGAACCAGATGCTACTCAGAGTCTTTGATACCCATCTTGGTGCACAAGGTATGGAAATTATTTATGAACTCCGAAAATGTTTGGCTCTTCTCTTTCCGCAGTGTGGTCCATCTCATGTACTGGTCTTCATAGTTATCAACATGATAGTACTATTCTTTGAACACATCCACAAAAAAAATCCCAAGTGGAATCGACCCCATATATTCCATATTCCTTCATGAAAATTTGCTCCCAGTAAGTTTCCCACCAATGTTTGAAACGAGATAGAGCCTTGAGGAGTGCGAAGGGGATATTTTCCTTGTCGGAAATTTTTTGAATAGAGAAATAACCTTCTAATAGATTTAACCATTTTTCTAGGGCATTCGCATCTATCTAATCTTCAAATATGGGAATATCAAAATTAACTTGTACCTTGAAGGGAGAGGTTCCTCCAAAATGGCCACTTGATAAAGATGTGACTATTTCTATCGGTAGGCGTTGAAAGATGTGTGAAAAATTATCCATCATTTCGTCCCTTTGTCATGCGAGAGCTTGCTCAAGCAACAAGTTAATAGAATCTTCTGCTCCGCCATTTTTATTTTTTGCCGCCATTGAGGGTTTCTTGGGCGCGCGAGAGTGATTTTCCTCAAGAGAGACAAGCTCAAGACCCAACTGGCTATACTCGGACGTCGTCGGGGACATGCGTTGAAAAAATGATCAAGAGAAGCCCGCTCTGATACCACTGATCCAGATTATTTTTAGAATGAAATGAAGCAGAGAAATTACAATAAATTACTCATGAAAATTGTCAAAAACAGAGAAATACAACAATACTTGATTTCTATTAATGAAAGAATTGTAAAGAGACTGTAAAAATACAGAGTGCAAGACTCGCTAGAATGGTGACAACTTTATCTATGAGAAGAGATGTGACGACTACGCTCATTCACAAGAAGATGATTACAATGAGGCTCTGAAGGCCTTTTTATGATAAACATGAATGCCAAAACCCTAGACATCCAAAAACCTAACCCTAGGAGATGAAACGCCAAAAGTCATGTGGGCCCCGTTTGGGTAAGTTAGTACATCAACTTCCTAGGGTCGTAACTTTTGCATACGATCTCCGTTTTAGGTGCGTGATAGCCCGTTCGAAAGGTGTTTTTGAGAACTACACATTATGCCGTCAAACTTTGACTCTGTCTACATTTTGACTATGGAATGTAAAAAAACATTGTTTAGGGCCCCAAACCGGCCCTGGAAGTACACAAATGTGTGTTGACGTGAAAACATAGAAAATAAGCTAGTTGGAATAGGTGGGAGGCCACCAGTATCCACCTGGAAGATGTGTAGGGATTCATAAACCCCCATAAGTGTAGAACCCACAATTACAAAGAAGAACATAAGAACATGATGAACTAAAAACTAACAAGAGGGGCCAGTTGGATTAGGTGGGTGGCCACCAATATGCACTTGGATCACCACGTAAGGACACATCACCATCATGAACATGTGATTGACCTCACTGGCTCGTAGCCCAGTGTGTCAGTGGAAATCCTGTCCAGAAAATCCGACTGACCCCTCTTGGGCATAATCTCGCCCCACATGTGCATCCACACCTGAGTCATCGACCTAAAAGGCTGATGGAAAAATGTAGGTCTTGTCTTCGGAAACCTCTCAAAAAATAAACAAAACAACCCTGAAGTAAAAGGGAAGTTTGCCCTTCCATGTATCATAAAATGACTTCTATCTAGAGGTATACAAAATTGCCGCAAAAAAATGACAGACCATCTAATACATTGTGGCCTCTGTACCAAAGAATCAACATAATACAAAAGGGGGAAACTAATGTGCTTCCCATCATTGGTAAAGTGTGAAATGGTCGTCACTAACAATGAGAGTCACCTAACCTCCTATGCACCGAAAGAAGCGATCAATAGTTGTCCACCAGGCACCTAAAAATCAACTGGGGAAAGAACATCAACCCCAATATATCTATGAGAGTACATGAGATGACTCTCTGCTACAACACCTACTGAGATATCAAGGAACTGAGGAAAATCCTCCCCTCTCCTGGATAACCTAGTGATAAAATACATATCCTCCTCAGTGAGATGGTACCACTGATCATGACCGACATAAAATGTTTGTCGATGGACATCCCATCGACGAATCAATTGCACCAACAACCCAGAGTTCCCCTTCAGGGATGTAGCCTTTTCATAGTACTTAAGGAGGCCTACATTCCTCAAGAGGACATGGGTCATTGCAGTAATATGACGATGGTACAAATCTATCTCCCTCTCCCTCGCCTCCCAATCCCATACAACATTGTACAAGTTAACCCTTTGCTCCTATTGTTGTTGTTGTTCTCTTCGCTGACACCTCTACATAATTAACATATGAAATACATCAACCTAATACATAAATTATACAAAAAACCTAGTAAATGAGAAATTTATTTATAAATACAAAAAAACAACTTCCTTCAAAAAATAAGTAAATTTCATCATCGGTGCTCCCCAAAAATAGTCAAGCACTGCTTGTGGTGCATATATTAATTGTGAGAACCATCAAGGGTGCTCCCTTGTAACATAACACACTGTATGAATTTTGTTATATTATTTTATGTGATGCGTTGTATAACCTTACCGTACCGGTGTGTGCAGGTTATTTGACGCACCGCCTAAAATAATAAAAACTTAAAATATTAAAGCACCGTAAAACAATTTAAAAAAAAAATGTTTTTGCGGTGTGTATCCTTTTCCCGACATGCACTGGTGCTTTGTAGGAAAGGTGACACACCGCACCACTAATTTTTAAAAAATTGATAACTATGGTACTTAGGCATTTATGCTCTAATTTTTATGGTGGTGCGTTGTGTAAGCATGAACTCACCGGTGCGTACGTTTAACAATGCACCGCATAAAATAATATATTTGATTTATGCAGTGCATTTTCTAATGTAATGCCCCTGTGTGTTAACGTTAATTTGACGCACTGCCAACAATTAGATATATTATTTCATGCAGTGCATTGGTAAACTTACGCCCTGGTGCGTTAATGTTTACAAATGCACTGCCATAACAAATTTGACATTGTTTTTCTGTGCACCCTATAAATTTTGGGGGTGCACCGACTTTAACGACGGTGCGTTGTGTAAGAATTAACACATCGGTGCATACGTTTACCAACGCACCACATAAAATAATATATTTAATTTATGTGGTGCGTCTTCTAACATAATGCCCTGCTGCATTAACGTTAATTAGATGCACCACCAAAAATTGGCTATATTATTTTATGTCGTGCGTCGGTAAACTTACGCCCCGATGCGTTGGTGTTTACAAACGCACCACCATAAAAAAAATTGACATTATTTTTTGATGCACCCTGTAATTTTTCAGGGTGGACCAATCGCGGTGCGAGCTAAATGACTTGAATGCACTGCACATAATTTTTTTTTAAATAGTGGAAATTTAACTAAATTTTGAATTTTAATCCGCTAAGAGTTTAAGTTATAAAGAAACAAAGACATTGCCTGGACATTTTCTCGTCGGGGAGGGATGCTTGGCACGTAGTCCAAAAAACCAAAATTTCCCACCATTTGGCAAAATTTGAAAGCCACGTAGTGAGAAAGAGAAATAAGGAAGGAAAGCAAGGGAAGCATTGATGACATGGCGTTTCAGAGTGGAAAAAGTTGCACTAGTTCTTGAGAACTCTACAACATTGAAAATGGTAAAAATGAATTTTTACCACCGATATTTTTTATTATTTAACCATGTTACTGTGCAATTGATTGTTAGACACACCGGTGTGTCTGTATTTACCTAGCGCACTGTGGTATATATCTTTAAAAAATAACCCTGCAATGGTGCACTATTTTGAAGAGCAACTTGGAGCATCGCTGCGTCCATATTTAAGGAGCGCACCACAATATATTTTTTTAAATAACCCTACCACTGTGCGCCATTTGGTAAAGCACCGATGATTTTGTATTTAGATAGTGCACCGTAGTATATTTTTTGAAATAGCCCAACCATAGTGTGCCATTTTGTTAGAGCATTAGTGCATCAGTATTTAAGGAGCACACCGGAGTATATTTTTTTGAAATAACCCTATCACGGTGCGCCATGTGTTAGAGCACTGGTGTGGTCGTATTTAAGTAGTGCACTGGAGTATATACATATTTTAAAAATAACCCTACCACGGTGCACAATGTGTTAGAGCACCGATGCATCATTGTTTTAAACACAACGATGCCCTCTGTGTTTATAAAAGCATCGTGAATTTTTTTTCGCTAAAACCTCCGACTGCTAGCCTTCGCTAGTGTCATTCACTATAAACAGATTTTTGGGCTATTTTTATAGGGGCTTCCAAAAAAACCTCCACTAGGTGGTCTTTTCCTTGTAGTGACATGATCAATCTAAGTTAATTAACCTCCTACTTCTACATGATTTAACTAGATTGACCTTATGGATACCCCCTTAGACTAGGATTTACATAGTCGAAAGTGTGGGGAAAAGCCACTAAGGTGACAGTGGGCGGCTTACCTGAGAGTTGCTTCTAGTCTCTCTCGTGAAGGTTAGGGATTTTCTTTTAGTGAGAATTTGAGTGGCAAAAGTGCCAATTGTATTGCTCTAGTAGTACTAAACACAATGGTGCATCTATACTATATAATATGAACCACAAAACCAAAAATAAAATCGACATGGAAAAGTTTTGGAATCTAAGGCAATGAGGGGCCCAAATCCATTAATATATTCCATACATCAAATAATTGTTGAGTCCAACAAATACCTTAATCAAAAAGTACCCAAATCCATAAAAAAACATATATCATTATGAAAGGGAAAAGAAACTAAACTATGTTGCTAGGGTTTGTTGTAACAAAAGCTAAATGGAGCTAGGGTTTGCATAATTGAAGGTGAGTCTTAAACCCTTATATTTTATTCATATGAATTGTAAATTTGAATAGGGATAATAAAATTTTTTGGGAATTTATGTATCAATAGAAGGACAAATTTTTGAGATGAAGAGAATGAAATTATATACCTAAAATTTCTCCTCTACATATTTTTCTACTATCCATGGTGATTGCTTATGGATTTTGATATTCAATTTTTTTTTCCACTCCAATCTCTTACTTGGTAAATGTCTCTTACACAAGTATCTCCTCTAACTTTTGGCACAACAATGTATTAGGGTTTTGTTTTGACTCATTTTTACAAAAATGATTAAGATCCCACTCATTTTTTTCAATTCATTTTTCAATGCAATGCATTGATGAAGAAGCACATTGTATATATATTTTTTATTTAAATATCTATTTTGGCATGTGGTGCATTTGTTAGTTTTAATCAAATTGATGCACTATAATATTGTAAATGCACTAGAGTAAGGAATTTAAAAAATGGAAGTGTAAACCTTCACAAATAGTACTATGTGGAGGCTTTGCTTTGCGAAGGTTTTACTGTATGATTTTTTTTCGATGCACAATATAATCAAGCACATCAGTGTGTCTCCTATAAACAACTACACTAATCCAACTAATTTAAATACTTTCATTGAATAATTTAAATAGTTTGATGGGTCTCCTGGTTTGATGTTTGAAACTGATTATCACGTGTGAATTTGGGGCTGCATATTTAATGAGGGACAAAAACACCACACAAAAGCAAAGTTTAATATGGGTATGAAACCTGCAAGAAAATATCTTCCATGGGAGCTCTATTGAGCATGCTTGATATAAATTTGTCACCATCTCTCAGATCAATGCACATAGGAGGAGATCTATAGCAATCTGGTATGTGCATATCAATATTACGTTTCTTCCTACACAAATGATTTGCTTCTGAGGATTCAATTATGCAATTTTTCCTATCCTCGACTTTGTCCTCTTCTGAAAATATCCCTCCAAAAGGGTGTGTGTTGGTAATGGTTTGCATAGGCTCAAGATCGTTGTATATATAAGTTATTTTCAAGTTGATCTTACTGTCACATGCGATCTATTATAGTCGAAGACAAAGAAGAATCCTTGTGTGCAAATCTAGTTTTTTTGCAATCTGATCTACCTCCTCTGCATGAAGAAATTTGTACCTGTGTCATTTGATCTACATGGATATGAAGCGATCTGCATGGATCTGCAATTTGCTTGTTCTCGCAACAATATTCCGATCCAGTTTTAGATTTAGGTTCCGCTCTCATAGAAATGAAAGCAATACAACAAATTTGTGGCTTTTGTTACCTCTTCTACACGCAGACTTGATCTGATTGTGTGGAGCTCGTTCCAGTTCCATTCATCATATGGTAAGTCGATCTATTCAGATGGAAAAGTAAGAGAATTCATGCCAAGAACCCACAAAGATAGCACAAAGAATTGGCACCAATAACTGTAATGTTGCACAGATTTAAGGGAATTAGATTGGTGGTGGAACTAGATCATTGAAGATATGCTTGATGCTGTGCAAGCAGAACCCACCATCAACTTCTTATTGTCTCTATTAACATTTAAAAAGAATGGATTGTTGCTGCCATTAAATTCATGGCATTACAAAGTTTGTTATGAAGCCAAGACAAAATGCTAAATTGCTTGGAGTTGAAAAGGTTGAAGTCTTTAAATAAAGTTTTTCCTCAACATTAGTTGAACTCTTGTAAAGGAGGACACAAGAAGTTTCATGTGCATTATAGCTTAAATTTTGTAAACGGAAGGAGAAAAGAAGCGTGATATCAAACTTGTATCATAATAAAACCATATTGTATTTGGCTCTTGTGTCCTAAATTCATCTGAAATTGAATAAGGGGATTTTAGGTACACCTTGTGTAGTGTGCATTGGTGATATTTTCATGGTTGTTGTATGAGCTTATTTATGTCTAGTTTTAACACAATCACGTACAGTTTATCATTTAAAACAACACAAATGAAGTTCAAGCACAATTAATATCAATCAAGCACTTACAATCAAGAACATGTGCAACCTTACCGCACCGGTGTGTGCAGGTTATCTGACGCACCACCTAAAATAATAAAAACTTAAAATATTAAAGCACCGTAAAAAAATTAAAAAAAAAAAGTTTTTGCGGTGCGTATCCTTTTCCCGAGATGTACCGGTGCTTTGTAGGAAAGGTGACGCACCGCACCACTATTTTTTTTAAAATTGATAACTACATTACTTAGGCATTTATGCTCTAATTTTTACGGTGGTAAGTTGTGTAAGCATGAACTCATTGATGCGTATGTTTACCAATGCACCACATAAAATAATATATCTGATTTATGTAGTGCGTTTTCTAACGTAACACCCCTGTGTGTTAACGTTAATTTGACGCACTGCCAAAAATTAGATATATTGTTTCATGCAGTGCATTGGTAAACTTACGCCCTGGTGCATTAATGTTTACAAATGCACCTCCATAACAAATTTGACATTGTTTTTCGGTGCACCCTATAAATTTTGGGGGTGCACTGACTTTAACGACGGTGCATTGTGTAAGCATTAACACATCGGTGCATACGTTTACCAACGCACCACATAAAATAATATATTTGATTTATGTGGTGTGTCTTCTAACATAATGCCCTGCTGCGTTAACGTTAATTAGATGCACCACCAAAAATTGGCTATATTATTTTATGTCATGCGTCGGTAAACTTACGCCCCGATGCATTAATGTTTACAAATGCACCGCCATAAAAAAGTTTGACATTATTTTTCGATGCACCCTGTAATTTTTCAGGGTGGACCAATCGCGGTGTGAGCTAAACGACTTGAACGCATTGCGCATAATTTTTTTTAAACAGTGGAAATTTAACTAAATTTTGAATTTTAATCCGCTAAGAGTTTAAGTTATAAAGAAACAAAGACATTGTCTGGACATTTTCTCATCAGGGAGGGATGCTTGGCACGTAGTCCAAAAAACCAAATTTTCCCACCATTTGGAAAAATTTGAAAGCCACGGAGTGAGAAAGAGACATAAGGAAGGAAAGCAAGGGAAACATCGATGACATGGTGTTTCAGAGTGGCAAAAGTTGCACTAGTTCTTTAGAACTCTACAGCATTGAAAATGGTAAAAATGAATTTTTACCGCCGATATTTTTTATTATTTAACCATGTTACTGTGCACTTGATTGTTGGACACACAGGTGTGTCTGTATTTACCTAGCGCATTGTGGTATATATCTTTAAAAAATAACCCTGCAATGGTGCACTATTTTGAAGATCAACTTGGAGCATCGATGCGTCCATATTTAAGGAGCGCACCATAGTATATTTTTTTAAATAACCCTACCACTGTGCGCCTTTTGGTAAAGCACCGATGATTTTGTATTTAGATAGTGCACCGTAGTATATTTTTTGAAATAGCCCAACCACAGTGTGCCATTTTGTTAGAGCATTAGTGCTTCAGTATTTAAGGAGCACACCAGAGTATATTTTTTTGAAATAACCCTATCACAGTGTGCCATGTGTTAGAGCACTGGTGCGACCGTATTTAAGTAGCGCACTAGAGTATATACATATTTTAAAAATAACCCTACCATAGTGCACCATGTGTTAGAGCATTGATGCATCATTGTTTTAAACACAACGATGCCCTCTGTGTTTATAAAAGCACCGTGAATTTTTTTCACTAAAACCTCCAACCGCTAGCCTTCACTAGTGTCTTCCGCTATAAACAAATTTTTGGGCTATTTTTATAGGGGCTTCCAAAAAAACCTCCACTAGAGGGTCTTTTCCTTGTAGTGACATGATTAATCTAAGTTAATTAACCTCCTACTTCTACATGATTTAACTAGATTGACCTTAGGGATACCCCCTTAGACTAAGATTTACATAGTCTAAAGTATGGGGCAAAGCCACTAAGGTGACAGTGGGTGGCTTACCTGAGAGTTGCTTCTAGTCTCTCTTGTAAAGGTTAGGGATTTTTTTTTAGTGAGAATTTGAGTGGCAAAAGTGCCAATTGTATTGCTCTAGTAGTACTAAACACATTGGTGCATCTATACTATACAATATGGACCACAAAACCAAAAATAAAATCGACATGGATAAGTTTTGGAATCTAAGGCAATGAGGGGCCCAAATCCATTAAAATGTTCCATACATCAAATAATTGTTGAGTCCAACAAATACCTTAATCAAAAAGTACCCAAATCCATAAAAAAACATATATCATTATGAAAGGGAAAAGAAACTAAACTCTCTTGTTAGGGTTTGTTGTAACAAAAACTAAATGGAGCTAGGGTTTGCATAATTGAAGGTGAGTCTTAAATCCTTATATTTTATTCATATGAATTGTAAATTTGAATAGGAATAATAAAAAAAATTGGGAATTTGTGTATCAATCTAAGGACAAATTGTTGAGATGAAGAGAATAAAGTTATATACCTAAAATTTCTCCTCTACATATTTGTCTACTATTCATGGTGATTGCTTATGGATTTTGATATTCAATTTTTTTTCCACTCCAATCTCTTATTTGGTAAATGTCTCTTACACAAGTATCTCCTCTAACTTTTGGCACAACAATGTATTAGGGTTTTGTTTGACTCATTTTTACAAAAATGATTAAGATCCCACTCATTTTTTTCAATTCATTTTTCAATGCAATGCATTGATGAAAAAGCACATTGTATATATATATTTTTATTTAAATATCTATTTTGGCATGTGGTGCATTTGTTAGTTTTAATCAAATTGATGCACTATAATATTGTAAATGCACTAGAGTAAGGAATTAAAAAAATGGAAGTGTAAACCTTCACAAATAGTACTATGTGGAGGTTTTGCTTTGCAGGTTTTACTGTATGATTTTTTTTCGATGCACAATAAAATCAAGCACATCAGTGTGTCTCCTATAAACAACTACACTAATGCAACTAATTTAAATACTTTCATTGAATAATTAAAATAGTTTGATGGGTCTCCTGGTTTGATGTTCGAAACTGATTATCATGTGTGAATTTGGGGCTGCATATTTAATGAGGAACAAAAACACCACACAAAAGCAAAGTTTAATATGGGTATGAAACCTGCAAGAAAATATCTTCCATGGGAGCTCTATTGAGCATGCTTGATATAAATTTGTCACCATCTCTCAGATCAATGCACATAGGCGGAGATCTATAGCAATCTGGTATGTGCATATCAATTTTACGTTTCTTCCTACACAAATGATTTGCTTCTGAGGATTCGATTATGCAATTTTTCCTATCCTCGACTTTATCCTCTTCTGAAAATATTCCCTCCAAAAAGGTGTGTGTTGGTAATGGTTTGCATAGGCTCAAGATCGTTGTATATATAAGTTATTTTCAAGTTGATCTTACTGTCACATGTGATCTATTATAGTCGAAGACAAAGAAGAATCCTTGTGTGCAAATCTAGTTTTTTTGCAATCTGATCTACCTCCTCTGCATGAAGAAATTTGTACCTGTGTCATTTGATCTACACGGATATGAAGCGATTTGCATGGATCTGCAATTTGCTTGTTCTCGCAACAATATTCCGATCCAGTTTTACATTTAGGTTCCGCTCTCATAGAATTTCCTATTCATTCTGCATCATGGATTTACAATGCAATTGATGAAAAAGGTGTGAGAGTTTTGGTGTTTGTGACACGTTTCTTGGATGCGTTTGGTGAGCAGAACCATTATTTGCAGCCCGCACGCATGACCAACGGTATGATGCAAGAAATTAGATTGAGTCAGGCCGCATTTTCCATTCTGAGGTACCAGATATGTGTACCAACGTAGGGGAAAGATCTAGCTACAACCAAATTTGTATGTATGTCACAGGAAGAGGCCTTTTTGAAGGTGATACCTATGTGTTGTGTGTGCGATCTATTGAATGATAGAAATTTGATCACAATAACCATGGGAGACATCGCCTGATTTTCGATATTGCAGAAGGGTACAAACCATTCTCAAGGAGGCCGCTTGTGGAGAATATATAAACTACTCCAACAATCTGATCAACAATGACTTCAATTTCAGATCTGTGTATGTATCGTTTGCTAGTTACAGATCTCGTGCTTGGACCATAGATCGAATCCTTGGATATGTGTGTGTCCTCTCATCATTTCTCACTGTGATCAAGCAGTTGTTGTCATTTCTTCCACCTTCTCCATTGTTTCTATTCATAAGAGGCCTGAGGAGGAATAGCCTTTGTAATTGATTTAGAGTCAATCAATTCTGTAACAAGCGATCCCAAAAGTGGTGCATGGACATTAGATCTCTTGTTCGACGAAAATATTCAAGGATGGAAGCCAATGCAACAAATATCAACATTCAACCTTAAGCCCTTGTAACTCGAAGGTGGTTAGCGATTTAGTGCAAATCGATCTAGTGCCTCTTCTGCACGATTTACAGGTCAAGAATCTGAGTATCGTCTACCATAGCTACAAGAGATCCACCTGCACCATCTCCATTTGGAAGAAATGAGAATTGATACAATCCTTTGTTTTCTATCCATCACGGAAACCAACGCACATGATTTATTGTTGGAACGCCCATCATTGGATCTTGGCATATTGAAGCTCAATTCCTTGAATGCATACTTGCCAATCAGAAATGAAAGCAATACAACAAATTTGTGGCTTTTGTTACCTCTTCTACATGCAGACTTGATCTGATTGTGTGGAGCTCGTTCCAGTACCATTCATCATATGGTAAGTCGATCTATTCAGATGGAAAAGTAAGAGAGTTCATGCCAAGAACCCACAAAGATAGCACAAAGAATTGGCACCAATAACTGTAATGTTGCACAGATTTAAGGGAATTAGATTGGTGGTGGAACTAGATCATTGAAGATATGCTTGATGCTATTGAAGCATAACCCACCATCAACTTCTTATTGTCTCTATTAACATTTAAAAAGAATGGATTGTTGCTGCCATTAAATTCATGGCATTACAAAGTTTGTTTTGAAGCCAAGCCAAAATGCTAAATTGCTTGGAGTTGAAAAGGTTGAAGTCTTGTAATAAAGTTTTGCCTTCGCACTAGTTGAACTCTTGTAAAGGAGGACACAAGAAACTTGATGTGCATTCTAGCTTAAATTTTGTAAACGAAAGGAGAAAATAAGCGTGATATCAAACTTGTATCATAATAAAACCATATTTTATTTGGCTCTTGTGTCCCAGATTCGTCTGAAATTGAATAAGGAGATCTTAGGTACACCTTGTGTAGTGTGCGTTGGTGATATTTTCATAGTTGTTGTATTAGTTGATTTATGTCTAGTTTTGACACAATCACGTACAATTTATCATTTAAAGCAACACAAATGAAGTTCAAGCACAATTAATCTCAATCAAGCACTTACAATCAAGAACATGTGATCAAGCATCTTCAATGCACATTCTAGCTTTCAAAATTGTCATACACGTCAACATTCTACAACAATTCACATTCATATCCTTGAAGCATTGGACACTTCAAGATAATTTGAAGATCAATTCAACTTCAAAACAAATGATTCTACATCAAGCAATAGGCAAATCGAGTTAATGAAGCATTCAAAATTGAAGATCATTTGCTACTTGCAATAGTTTATTTGTAAGAGTGAAATCAAATTTAAATTGAGTTGAATTGTAATTTTTGGGTGCATTCTCGGTTGAACCCGATACTCACAACTTGTTTGTGTCATTATATTCCTGAGTCTATAGGTTCAATGGTTAAAACTCAAATCATTGTAAACAATAAAGTTTGGGTGCATTTTCGATAGTATCCGACACCCACACCTTGTTGTAAATGAGTGCGAGTAAGAAAATTAAAGAATACAAGCAAGTGACTTCCTAGAAGCATGTTCAAGTGAGCGAGTACAAGCGAGCGTGAAGAGCAAGTGAACAAATTCAAGTGAGTAGGTTACAAATGGAGCGAAGTCTCGAATTATTAGAGTTTTTGAACACTCTAATAAATACCACTGAAGACAACACAATGATATTGAACAAAGCAACTCTTCAATCAATGCTAACTTGTTTGCAAGTGACATAAGCTAAAGTTATACTTCTTCAAGCACAATCCCAACTATTGAATGATGAGTTGATAGATCTCAAAAATCAACATCCAGTGAAGTGTTCTGAACTATTTTTTGTTCAGAACAACCCTATCTATAATGATGATGATGATGATCAACAATTAGTGAAAGAGAAACTCAACAAGACAACTCTAGATACATATGAAGATGAAGTTGTTCAAGTTTAGCATAATCAAGTTCAAAATACTCTTTCCAAGCCCATCATCAGACCTTGGGAAGAAATCAACTACAACAAAATTAGAACAAGATTTGGATATGACAAAGAAGTTACCTTTCATATTCCCAATTGTTCCAAACCAATCAAGTTCCAAAGTGTTGGATTCCTTCAAGAAATTTCAACTTCACATGTTCAAGTTCAACATCATAATGCGAAGTGCCAACATTGTAATCGAGTTGGTCACATGGAAAATTAGTTTTTTGATCTCCATCCTTGCCAACATTGTGGCAAGCATAACCATTCTTCAGATAGATGTTCAACACCAAAGAAACCTGCAAGATTGAAGATTCACTATGAGTGGATTGATCCTTGGTAGTGGTCATCAACAACCAAGCGATTATATAAGTCTTACCGTATAATTCAATCTCGAGTAAAGACCAATCTTGCATCATATAACATTTTTGTACCTCACATAAGTGGTCCCCTTATGGCGTAACTTTCAAGAATGGCCCTCACGGGATGAGATGACATGTGGTTGTTTCCACATGCTCACTTTGTGTTTTATACAAATGGAATATGTATGCTACTCTCTTAATCCTAGAAGAGGGAGTACAATGATGTAACTCTTTTGTACGTTAATGGGGGGAGTTCAAAAATCAAATGACGATGGTTCATGAAACCACTTGTGGTCTCTCCTTTCAACTGAAAAAGGGGGGAATTGACGATGGAATTGAAGATGGTTGTCAAACTGAAAGTTTCGACAACAAATATGCCAGATGGGCATGGAATTTTCCAAATGGGCAATTGCGGTCTGTAAATGACAGATTTTGGCAGAATTATGGTTCAATGACTTGCAATCGAATCATACACATTATACATTGGGATGTTGTTGGACACCTAAAAGTGTCAAAAATTGTTAGTGGTCATCCAAAACCATCAGATACATGGTATCAATTGGTTAATGATCATACCAAACCACAGATTCAGAGAGCACTTCAGTGATACACTGATAATAGAGTGGTGATACTACATGTTCACCAATTAACATAAGACATCATATTCTTCTAGCTAAAATACTTGGCAAAATGATCAAATTGTCAAGAAATCAAGGAATGTTAAGATATTGCAGTTGTTCACTTCCATATCTCAACTCTCTTCCAATTAATTTTAGATGAACCATTCAACATCCAGATTGGCATTTTTTTTCAGGTAGTTCTTCATTGAGGCTCAACTCAAGAGTTTCAATACAAAGACATGGAAATGATACCAGTTTGCTTATGCTTCATTGTCGATATTATTGATCGGACTTGTGA
>ML812783.1:220607-244471 GCA_009831015.1 Picea engelmannii
GGGGGAGGGGGGGGGGGGGATGTTAGCCTGTGGCTTACCTTAACCAATCACTAAGTCTAATTGTCACCTATATTTGTATTATTCATTTAGGATATTATTAATATATCCTCAAGTGATTACTATTGAGTTAGTTAAGATTGCCTAGCCTAGTCATCATGCATGATTTTAGGATCTAGAGCAAATCTCTCTATGAGGTGGCATCACCCATTGTATTATAAATATGTAACATTGGTGTGAATGCAATAAGAGTTGGCTAGTGAGCCTTTTTCGCCATCTTGTTGTTCTTGTCTATATTTTATCATTACATTCACCCCTTACCTACATAACAAACCCAAAACCTCACTGCATTTTATAGGGTCAAATTTGAAAGAGTCCAGGGTTACATTTTCTCATGTCTTTGATAAATTTAAATAGGTAAGAGGTCCTTCCATGTGATAGACCGATGAAAACCCATTTTGATGAGCATGTTTCAGTTAGATTAGTTGAATTGAACATGGATGGGATTCTTTTTTATTTTTGTATAACGATACACTCACATTTTCCTCTAACTATGTAGAAATAAGAAGAACTCCTTTCTTCCTGAGTAATCAAATGCATCTGAATGCAAGAAATAGACCACAAAACACCAAGAGTACCTACAAAGGAATGAAACTGTTTAAACCAACATCACGCAAGTACTCTCGCATACTCAGAAAGACCATAAAGAAGGATCATCTTTGAACTCTAGTTATTAGCTCACGCTCATGGGAATGTAGCCGTTTTCTAAAACTCCACATTATCTACACATGTAAATCACTGTGAGGCCTCACAACCACAAACACTACCTAGAAAACATATGCATGCATGCCCCTATGGAAAAACCAAAGAAGCATAAGTCCTGAGCTACCAAATACCCATGAGCTCGCATGCTACATAACTTTCCCTATGGGTCCCACCATCGTGGACCCCACCCTTTGTGGCACTAAAAGGTGCAAACCTATTTACTACAAAAACGATCATGCCCCGAAACCTATTTTTCCTTCGCACTACAAACCGATGACCCTAATCCACCACAAAATCTTCTCAAGATCATGTCGTGAGTAAAACTTGTGAAATGATCATTTTAGAGATTTAACTGTGAACCCGCAGATCACATGCCCAATCCATTGGGGAGAATATTCAGGGGATTTTTTGGCCTAGAAACATTGACACCTAAAATTATGTAATGTCGAAGCCCTGCGGCTTGTGAACTAGTCATATGAACTCATTACGCATAACCTATAACCCCCTATCTATCACCTTGTTCTTGTCCCCGCAAAGCCACTCAGGCAGATACACACCGACAACCCGCACTCATATGATATATGATGAGACTAATCCCATATGTGTATCTGCTTGCCTAACCTCTCACACATACAATATCCCTGCAAAATAGAATAAGTAAAGTAAAGTATAGGGAATTTTAGATAAGAGGAGGACAAATTTAGGTTGAAATTAGTTATTGTTGTACAATGGATGATAACTGTTTTGGATTTTCAGGAATCAAAATACTAATGGAAAAAGCGGCCAGGAAAGCAGATGCAGATTGACACACTTGCGATTTAAACAAATGATGGCTATAGCCCTGCTCACACAAAGCATATCGACTACAAATATTAGATGACTTGGGAAAGATAGCAGGGCAGAGAGGAAATGAAGATCATCAACTTATGAGAGATCATATAGACCCCATGTGATTAATGATGACCACATCTATTCTAAATAGGAAGAGTCAAGCAAGAAAATTTTAATAGAACACTTTCCTCATCATCATACCTCAACAAAGATCGACCGAGAAGTGTTGATGTTTTATGTAGCTTCAAAATATATTCTTATTTGATCAAGCCAAAACCCTAAAAGAATAATGCTAAAACATATTTTTAATGTCGACTCAAGAAATCAAATGATATTGTATTTTCTATTTGAACTTTGTCAAGTTGGGCCACTTAAAGTACATTGGAATACTATAAATAGATCATTATTCTCCCTCATTTGGACATCAAACAATTGTGTTCCTCTTGAGTTTTCTGGGTATAGCAAAGGTCCTCTTGTGCGCAACAAAGGAAGGAAGGAAGTACTTCATCTAGGGTTTCTATCTTGTCTTTTGTATATCTTATATTCATGCATATCTTTCTCTGACATTGTACTTGGTTGATCAATCTATACTAAAAAAAATTTGCAGGGTTTTCTTCCCCAAGAGGGTTTCCCAGGACAAATTTGTGTGTGTACCGTGAATGTCTTTCTTTCAGTGATTCTCATGCATGTAGTTACTATGTTATGAATTAAATGATAAAGAATTCTGAATACTCTTAACTGTTTAATCAAAAATTTCAACATGGTATCAGAGCGACCTTGAAAGAGGCCATTTTCAGAGTCTAGAGGAACTCATTGGGCAAGATAAGACCACAGAAAGGCCCACCTAAGAATAACACACCTATTCCCTGGTTCAATTTTTCAGTTTGACGAGTTTTGAAAAATCAGGGTCTCCTGATGAAACCCCAGGTGATGAAGCCACCCAGTTTTTGAAGGAAGTTGGTCAATATAAATTCACCAAGGAGGTCACCTTGGCATAACACACTCACTGGTAAGGTCAAAATTCATTTTTTGCAAAATTTCAATTTTTGTCATATTTTTTTCAAGATCTTAGGGAAAAATAGATGGTGTTGATAACTTCCCAGCATGGAAATATAGAGTGATTCTCATTCTAGAAGCAAATGATCTAAAAATCTTCATTGAAAAATAGGTTGAAGAACCAGTGGGAAACAAGGCTAAGGCAAGGCACAAAAATAACCTGGTTAAAGCAAAGAGGATTATTGCAGTTTCTATCAAGGATCACTTGATCCCTCATGTCTCATCATTGAAGACTCCAAATAAGATGTTTGATGCCTTATCCTAATTATATGAAGGCAAGAATATCAACCAGAAGATGCCATTAAGGACACAACTCAAGAATGTGAAGATGTAGAATTCAGAAACCAATCAATCCTACTTCATGAGAGCGTCTCAAATCAAAGAACAACTTGAATCCATTGTAGACAAAGTTGAAGAATTTGAACTATCAATGACTACATTAAATGGTCTCCTAAGGTGTTGCGAACCATTTATTCAAGGAATTTGTTCCAAAAGAAAGCTAACAAAGTTTAGCAAGCTATGGGAAGATTGCACTCAAGAAGAAGCTAGATTGGCAACAAGAGAAGAAAAGTTAGGTGATGATGAAAATCAAGCACTAACAACACATGCATGAAAAGGAAAGAGTAGGAAATAGGTCCATCCCCCTAGGAAATTTCAAAAGTCACAACAGACACAAAAGACTCTAAAAGATTAATCAAGTTACAAATGCTACAACTGCGAGAAGATGGGACACATTGCAAGAAATTATCCTCACATAAAATATCAGATAAAAAAAGGAAAGAATAAAAGACATCATCCTCATGCCGCAGAAGATGACGAACCTGCTTGGAAGATAACAAAAGAAAATGATTCAAGTGAAGAATATGTATTGATATCAACTCTTACAGGGACAATCACTCATGGAAGTGACACATGGCTTGTTGATAGTGGTTCTTCTAAGCACATGACCGATTACAAGGATTCTCTCTCAAATCTGGTTCAAAAGGATTCACCTCATAAGGTGAAGCTTGGTGATGACTATTAGTATCCCATTAAAGGGGTAGGAGAAGCCTCCTATAGGTTGGATTATGGAAAACCTATGAATATGAAAGATGTCTTGTATGTACATGGTTTGAAGAAGAATCTTCTTTATATTTTAGCATTAGATGAGAAAGGATTCATAGTTTCTTTCATTGATGGTGAAGTTCTTATGTGGCCAAGAGGAAAGTTTATTGATGATGCTATTGTGATTGGTGTTCAATAAGGAGGTCTATACAAATTAAGGGGACACTCAGATTCAACATTAGTACAAAAAAAAGTAAATCTAAGTGAGCTATGGCATAGAAGTATTGCTCACATACATTACAAAGCATTACCGATTGTGAGCAAGATGGTGACAAGTTTGCCAGATATTGAGGTGAATCATGATGGTATATGAAAGGGATGTGCACAAGGAGATAACGTGAAGAGTATGCTTCCAAGAAGTGACAACAAATCCAAAGGTGTTTTGGAAATCATGCATTCAGACGTGTGTGGACCGATGACAACCACTTCACTTAGCGGGTATGTATATTATGTTTCATTTATTGATGATTTCTCACATAAAACTTGGATCTATTTCTTGAAAGAAAAAAACGAAGTATTCAACAAGTTCAAGGATTTCAAAGCTCTTGTGGAAAATATTTTTGAAAAGAAGATAAAGATTTTGAGGTCAGATAATGGAGGAGAGTTCACATCAGATGAATCTAAATCTTTCTGTAAAGAAGTTGGGATTAAGAGGGAGCTCACTACTCCCTACAATCCTCAACAGAATGACATGGTAGAAAGAAATGACCAGACAATAATGGAAGTAGTAAAGGATATGATTCATGATCAAGACGTACCGATTCACCCGTGGGAAGAAGTAGCCAGGATTGTTGTATATGTGCATAATAAGATTCCTCACAGTTCACTTGGAAACAAAACGCCAGAAGAAATGTTTATAGAAGAAAAGCAAGAGGTCTGCCACCTGGAGATATTTGGATGTCTAGTGTATGTGCATGTTCCCAAGGATAAGAGATCAAAGTTGGATCCTTCAAGCAAGAAGGGTATATTTGTTGGATAGAGTGAGACATTGAAGGCACATAGAGTTTAAATCCCTGGTTATATACAAATAGATATTAGCAGAGATGTCACCTTCGATGAGGATGCAAATTTCAGTAGATCAAGGAAGAATTATTCAGACGAGGTTCATGATAAAGAGCTTGAGGCTCCTAGAGTTGCAGAAATAGGCGTAGATGATGATGTTGCACCAGAAGAGCATGTTCCAGAGGATCATGACAAGGGAAAACTACAAATACCTGTAGATCCACTTCGAAAAATTATTACAAATAAAATAAGACCATCTTGAGCTTGAGATATTATTTAGGATGCATAAAATTATGGTGCTCTAGATGAATATTTTAGAGAAAGAAAGAAACCGCGACCATATTCTAGTTACGTGGCATTGTTATGTGATATCATTGATGCAGAACTAACCTGTTATGAAGAGGCTGCATAGAAGAAAGTATGGAAGGATTCCATGATTGACGAGCACCAGTCCATTATGAAGAATGATGTTTGGGATGTGGTTATGATACCGAAAGAGAAGTTAGTAGTGAGTTCCAAATGGATCTACAAGATGAAGCATTCAACAAATAGAAATATTGAGAAGTATAAGGAAAGGTTCGTGGCTCTTGGTTTCTCCTAGAAAGAAGGAATAGATTATGAGGATAAATTTTCTCCTATGGAAAGATACACTTCGATCAGAGCTATACTTGCGATAACTGTAGTGATGAAATGGAAGGTACATCATATGGACGTAAAAACAACTTTTCTGAATGATGTAGTGGAAGAGGAAGTGTACGTGGAGAAACAACAAGGATTCAAGACATATGATAGGAAGCCACATGTGTGCAGACTGAAGAAGGGCTTGTATGGATTGAAGCAAGCACCCAGGACGTGGTATGGTAGAATTGACATTTTTCTGTTGATCTTGGGATTTACCAAGAGTAAAGAAGATTCTAACCTTTACTACAAGGTTGTGGATGATGGAAAAGTGATATTGTTGTGATATGTGAATGACCTATTTCTAACAGGGGATGAGAAGCTCATCACTGAGTGTAAGAGGGAGCTTATTTCAGATTTCAATATGAAATACCTAGGTCTGATGCATTATTTACTAGGTCTAGAGGTGTGGCAAAAACCAGACGAGATTTTCCTTAACCAAGGAGAATATGTTGTAGAAATCCTGAAGAGATTCAGAATGATGTATTGTAAATCCATGCCTACACCGATGGTGACAAACCTAAAGTTATTGAGTGATACTTCTTCAAAGACAGTAGATGCCGCCATGTATAGACTGATGATTGGTTCGTTGATGTATTTGACGAACACAATGCCAAATATATGCTTTGTGGTGAACACATTGAGTTAGTATATGGTTGAACCAAGACATGTTCACTTTATTGCAGAAAAATACATGTTGAAGTACTTGAAAGGTACATTTGACTATGGACTCATATATGTTTCAGATCGTAAGATAAGATTGCAAGGCAATGCTGATTCAGATTGGGACGATAGTGTCACAGATCGGAAGAGTACATCATGATGTTGCTTTAGTTTGGGATCAACTATGATCTTGTGGCTCAACAAAAAGAAGAATAGCGTGGCACTTAGTACGGTTGAGGCAGAATATATAGAAACATGCTCATCTAGTAGTGAAGTTGTGTGGCTTCAGAAGTTTCTTGCAGGGTTGTTTGATCTCGAGTCGGAGGTGACCTGTATCTTTTGTGACAACTAGAGTTGCATAAAGTTGTCCGTCAACCCCGTGTTTCGTGAAAAGTGAAAGCATATCAAGATCAAGTACCATTATATCCGAGACTTGGTGAAAAAAGGAGCTTTGAAGCTCTAGTATATTTCCACAAATGAGCAGATAGCCGATGTGTTGACTAAGCCTCTATCAAAGATAAAGTTTGAGTATTTCAGGGACAAGCTTGGCGTGGTCCAGAAGGATTTTTCTTGTAAGAGGGAGTGATGAGTTACATATTCAATTCAATGGGAACTAGCATGTAGAGTGTGGTAGAAGTGGGTAGTAATTCTTGGGCACATCACCAATTGTGGCACAAGTCGACCTGATCTCGCACAGGGTTAGGATCCCCAACCTTCAGGGCTAGAAGTTTCCCAACTTTCAAGCTGGAGGGAAACCCTGTGTGGTTGGAGGATTCCTATCCTTGGGATAGATGGCTAGTGTGTGCACACTAGATCGCCTAACCCTTGTGGTTATATTCCCAGTCACTATGGGCCAGATCCCTGGTGTGCCAACTAGAAGGGCTAGCTTTAGGGCTAGTTTCCTAGTTATGTGTGAGTTGGATAATTACCAAGTTTTGTGTGAACTAGATGCTTAGTTCTGTGTGAGCTATATGAAGTCTCGTAATGACATAAGGTATGAAAGGATGCAAATACCCATAAGGTCTAAAAGGACAATGTGTTTGTGCGCACTAGAGAGATGCTGCATATGATAATGAGGTTCCAAATGCATGATGTGGTTACAAAACTTCTAGTGATGGATCGATTCAAGGAAAGTCGACAAGTAAATGGTCCAAAGTACATATGTACATAAGCAATATTGAAGATCCTGCCAGAAGAATACATTCCTTGCTAAAAGGGAATGTTGATGTTTTATGTAGATTTGGAAGATATTCTTATTTGATCAAGTCAAAACCCTGAAAGAATAATGCTAAAACATATTTGTAATGCCGGCTCAGGAAATCAAATGATATTGTATTTTCTATTTAAACTTTGTCAAGTCGGCCCACTTAAATTACATTGAACCACTATAAATAGAGCATTATTCTCCCTCATTTGGACATCAAGCAATTGTGCTCCTCTTGTGTTTTCTAGGTATAACAAAGGTCCTCTTATGCGCAACAAAGGAAGGAAGGAAGTACTTCAGCTAAGGTTTCTATCTTATCTTTTGTATATCTTTTATTCAGGGATATCTTTCTCTGACATCGTACTTGGTTGATGAATCTATACTGAAGAAGTTCTATTAGGTTTTCTTCCCCAAGAGGGTTTCCCAGGATAAATCCTTGTGTATACTATGAATTCCTTTCTTTCAGTGATTCTCATGCATGCAGTTATATGTTATGAATTAAATGTTAAATAATTTTGAATACTATTAACTGCTTAATCAAAAATTTCAATAAGAAGTTATAAGAGGAAGTAGAGGACAGGGAAAACAACATTGTTTATCAAAGAGGATGATAGAGAGAGAGCTATCTTAGCAATGGTAGTAGGGATACTATAGTATTTTATAGGGCTATTTCCACCAGGAGGAACTGTCAGGATTCAATAGAGGAAATCCAACGAGGAAGTTCACTCGTTTTCACAAGAAACAAAGAACCTATCACCAGATAAAGCATAATGTAGATAAAGAGATGACAATAATATATAGTTTGAGATAATGTCTATCCATATCAAAATGAATATCCAACTCAGAACCTTGCTACTAGAAGGAGGTCTAGAGGACAAGATGATACCTTGGAGTCCGTTGTGTTAGTTTTTTCAAACTACTATCCACAGATCCGTTCTGAATCCCTTTACGGAGATGCACTTATGGTCCTATACCTTCCAACACTCCTATAAAGATGATATATATCTTTTCATGAGTCAAATTTGATGGTGAGGGAAAAACATTTGCATCTGAGCATGTTGTGCAATTCTATTTGAAATGTTACTCTCACAATATTCTCATGAAGGCACCATTTGTCGATTTTTTACCCTTAATTTCAAAGGATGGGTCAGAGGCTGGTGAAAAATATTACCAGTTGCTTCCATCCATACATGAGAACAATTTACATATGAATTTCTGGATGCTTTCACTAATTATGATTATGATGAATTGTGTCACGAGTTGCTCAACTTGAGAAAGGAACTAGACAAATGTCTGGATGTATTCTCTCTGAGATTTAAATGCATTATATTCAAGTTCCACCTTGAAGACATCCCTCCCGTCAATGATTTGTTTTGTTCCCTCAATTGTTGGCCCTTTCAAATGAGAAAAACTAACCAATAGGGGTTGAATCTGGTATCACTTCCCAAAGTGGTAATGAAGATACTCCTGCCGAGATTGACCAACACATAGTTGGACCTTTCTTTCCCCCGGGTCATTATTATTTCTTAGAGTGCATCTTCCCGGAGAAATCCTACACTTCCTCTTACCCCTCCATGCCTCCATTTCTCCCAGATTACAAAGGTGAAATTCATGCAAATTCTCAACGTGCTCTTTTCAAGTTATCACTCTAATATCATTAACTTGATTGTTAAAACCTAAGTGGGGAGGGGGAAGCTTGTACACGTAGACCTAATTTTTTCTTCCCCTGGAGGCATCACCATTGAAGAAATGGTCATTTGGATTAGTCCACCACTCCTTGATGATATATATGGATTGATTTCATACTTTGGATCATACTACTATAACCGCATTATGACCAGGAAGACTATTCATCAGACTCCCCCTAAGATGACACATTTAAATATTACTACCTAATGTTAATTCTTTCCTCTACTTCTTTCTTTTCATAAGTTCCTTCCCGAACTTTTGGGTTACACATATGGAAGAGCTCTTATGAAAATAATTGTTATGAAGGTTGCTTAAGCTGAAGAAGACCCTGCTTAGTTTAAAATTGTTAGTGAGAAATTCATGGCTATGGTGGAACACATATGTCTATGTGAGCCATACATGGTGATACATGTAATGTAGAATTACCTATCTATATTCTTCTATAAGCCCCATCCACCCAATAAAATTAACAATGTACCATGCTAACTCTTGAAAAAACACCTGGGATGAACTCAAGATGAACAACACTTACTTAGCATATCAAAGAAACTCTCATATCAACCTGCTTCCCATACACCCTATTATGCGCATAATGTTATTTACAAATTCAAATGATAAAGCATACTTTAGAATAAAGGGAATTTGAAAACATCATTAATGATGTGGGAAGTATAAGTAAACATGTCAGGGCTATGAACGATTGTTGGCAGCGAGGCTATGCTTATATGATACCAAGGCAACTTCATTGGGGCTATAGACGCTCACTATCAATGAAGTAATGCCAGGAACATAGAGACGAAAAACACACTTATGCATGTGTCTAATTCTATTTATTCAAAAATCAAAACCCATTGTTGAGTTGGAGTTAAGTATGGTACTCATTTAAAATTTGCCCCATATACTAGCTAACTGAAGAAGATATGTTAGATAATTCTACAAGGTACAAGATCACATCTTTTAATAATTCCACATTCATGTGGTACCCACAATTATGATCATGCTCACCACAATTTTATGACTTAATCTTACAGTCAGGTGTAAAGCTAGAGGCCCAAATATCCAATGCCAGAGATAATTGGTTTTTCCAGTGTGTCGACAATTATTGTGGCTACAACAAGCCCCCCATTTCTTTATCTCTCATTAGCTAAAATAAATGGGGCCCATACCAATCCTTATATTAAAATTCCTAATCTTATCTTCAATTGGATACCACATATTCTTCCTTGACCTATTTGAATAAAAAAAGGAATTATGAAGAAGCACTTAGTTAAATAACTTATTGCAAACCACCTCACTGAATCTAGTAACCAATGTATCTCTAATATCAATACCTTTGAAAGGCCTAGGTTGGATGTTGTGTTAATACCCCAACAACAATCTAATCGGGTACTAGATTTCCTAGAGGATGGTGGAAGCTGAACAATTAGCATATTTGGTATGGTGATGCATCCCAAATAACCAATCTCCCCTCACTTATTTTGCTAATTAGTTAAATCTATAATCAGGAAGGAGTAACACTCTCTTCATAGTATATGGATGTTCCCTCTTAGTGATTCAAAGTTTGGAATTTAAAACACTTCATTTGGAGACCTACCCTTCCTTGCTAGATCAATTCATCTTTCCATGCTCACATGCTTTGATGTCAATCTTCCTTAAGACCGACTGGCCATTAGGTATATCTAATACAACTCATTCTCACTAGACTGTGCATATACGTTCATAACCATTATTGAGATCATCCACTCAATCCATGATACTCCTAATGAGAAAAATAGAATAAAAATAAAAAATGGGATGGGGGGGTAGGAATTTATTTGAAAATATCTCTTATCAACTTGCACTCCCTAAACATGTTGGATAAATCCAATATATCACAAGGTTTATTATCACCCCTTACCTACATAGAAAACCCAAAACCTCGCTGCATTTTATAGGGTCAACTTTAAAAGAGGTCAGGGTTACATTCTTTCATGCCTCTTATCAATTTAAATAGGTAAGAGAGATTGTCATGTGATAGACCAATGGAAACCCATTTTGATGAGAAAGTTTTAGTCAGATTAGTTGAATTGAGCAGGGATGGGATTCTTTTTTATTTTTTTATAATGATATGCTCACAGTTTCCTATGACTGTGCAAAAATATGAAGACCTCCTTTCTTCCTGAGTAATCCGATGCATCTGAATGAAAGAAACAAACCAAAAAACACCAAGAGTACCTGGGAAGGAACGAAACCATTCAAATTAACATCACACAAGTACTCTTGCAGACTCATAATGACCATTAACAAGGATCATGTTTTAACTCTTGCTATTGGTTCGTTGCCATGAAAATGCGGTCGTGTGCTAAAACTACATATTATCTACAGATTACATTGATGTAAGGCCACATAGTTGCAAACACTACCTAGACAACATGTGGACATGCCCCTTTGGAAAACCCAAAGAAGCCTAAGTCGTGAGCTACCAAATATTGGGCGACTATGAATATTAGATGACTTGGGAAAGATGGGAAGGTAGAGAGGAAATGCAAATCACTAGCTCATGTGAGATCATACAGACCCCAAGTGATTAATGATGACCATGTCTATTCTAAACATGAAGAGTCAAGCAAGACAATATTAATGACACAATTGCCTCATCGTCATACCTCAACAGAGATCGACTAAGAAGTTATAAGAGGAAGAAGAGGACAAGGAAAACATAATTGTTTATAAAATACATAGATAGAGAGAGAGAGAGCTATCTTAGCAGTGATAGTAGGGATAATACACTCCTTTATAGGGATATTTCCGCTGGGAGGAATTGTCAGGATTCAATAGAGGAAATCCAATGAGGAAGTTCACTTGTTTTAGCAAGTAGCAAAGTACCTGACACCAGAGAAAGGAGGACGTAGAACGAGAGATGACAATAATACACAGTTTGAGCTAATGTTCATACAGATCAAAATGAATATCCAAGTCATAGCCTTGCTACAAGAAAGAAACGAGCATCAGAGTTCGACAAATATTCATGTTTCCAAAAGGGTAAGGCTAGGGAGAAGGATTTTTTCTTATTCTCGATTAATGAGTTCCTTTGAACCTTCGTTGCAGGTCCACGGTCAATGGAAAGGTTCAACTATAGTTAGCCATCAGCTTGACCAAATGTTTAGGGGGAAATCCCTTCACCCCCAAATATTTAGAGTTCCTCACCTTCCTAAGGAGCACCATAGTAGGAAGGAATATTATGTAATGATTCATTCTAGCTCCAAAAAATAAAAATGTAATGGGAATGGGAAGAGTAGGGAAGTTGTAACCAAACAATCATGTAATTAGGAAGTCCAATAGTTCACCCTTAGGTATATAGCAACACAATGTAATAGTAAAAGGAGGGGGATGGAAAGATGAAAATGGGTGTTATATAATTCTTTATCGGACTCAAAGGAAGATAGGAAAACTCTATGCTTGTTGTTGTATTCTTGAAGATGAATTATTTCTTGGAAGGAGGATAATAGAAAGCACTTTCATGCTTCATTTATTCAATAGTGCACTATTGTTTATTGTTTTATGCAAATGTTTTAATTTTTCATTTCTATCAATTGTCATTTGTAGGAAATAATTGTAAATAAATTATGAATTCAATTACAGGAGCATGCTTATAAAGATCTATATGCTAACACACATGCGATACGATTTAATTTTGTGAAACATGAACTCTTTATATTTTGCACAGTGAATTATATACCTTTAATTGATCCTGCTACTATTAGATAGGAACACAGTTGCTCTTAGAAATAGAATTACACTTGCTTATTAAAATAGACATGCATTTAGATTCTTTTTAGCCTAGCTCTTATGGAAAGTCTCTCTATGGAGAGAAATCTATTCAATTAGCGGCAACCGGGCCCATAGACTAGTGGAGGTTACTATTTGGGACCTACCATCGAGAAAATCCCCCTCATGTTGACGTTGGGAATTTCTTTTGCATCAACAGAGCCCTAGGCATGTCGCACTGCCCCATTATGTTAATGATCGATTACTATAAGTTGATGATCTTATTCCTCCCACTATGATCAATGATTTGATAAATGATATATAAAACAAATGTAGGAACACTTTCATATTACCCTTTTTGAAAAGTTGGAAGAAAAATCAACTAATTTTTGTTCGAAATTGACCAACTTGCATTCTTCTGATGAGTTAATTGAGAGTTATAGTAAGCCAAAGTAGGATATCAATACTACCCAAAAAATCTCTGCTAAGGGATCCAAAAAGTTTTATGAGTTGAGAGAAACATTGTCTAAGTATACACCAAGGTCGATTCAATTTTTGGTGGCGAACACCAACTTCTCTCTTCTTGTACATTTCACAAGGTAAACAACAAACCTATTATTACAATCATGCTTTGTATGGTGCTTGGTTGTCTTCCTTGCATGTGCCCAATGTTGGGACCAAATTCTCCTTTTGCAATAATAATTAGATTATTTCCAAGTCTAAAATAGACGTTGCAAATATTGGGTTATTTATCCTTTCACATGTGTTTGTTTCTTCTAAAAAACCAGTAGCACTTATGCCATTTTTAGTTGTCTTTATTGTTGATTTAATTACTTGAATATTGTTATCTACAAACATAGAATTCCAATGAATAATATGTGCATTAATGGTTATGATTCCAAAAAATTGATAGGAAGAAACTATTATATATTGATGGTCATCCACACAATCATGGCAACATTGTAGGGTTCATAAATAGCTTTAGGTGCTCATTGTTCAGTGCAAATTGTTCATTTGAGGAACACTCCAATGCCAAAGAGTTCTTTATGAAAAGGAAGACATTAAGATTTGTTGTTATGCATAGAATACGTAGAATGCCTCTTGGTGATGAGTTGTTAATAAACTATAAATTTTGTATACCACCAACTACTTGCCGAGGGAAGCTTGCAATGGGACTACCTTTAGATGTTCCCTTTGGGTGTAGGAAAAATATCATTGACTAATTGTACCTTTTGGGTTTTCTATGGAATTAATATAATTTCTTTCTTAATTTGACATATTTTTAATAAAGTGGTTGGTTGCATGTGTAGTGGAAAAAAATCCCATGCTTTTAATGTTTGGTCTAATGTGTGAACATATTAAATGCATTGCATTATTAATTCATTATTTTAATGTTCAATATTTTAATGTTCAATATTTTTGCAATCAAGATTCATATGATGAGCAACATGCCTATCATTTACCTTTTCACCCCACTATGATGTCAACTCGAGAGAAGGTTCCTAAATGACCATGTCTTGGAGAGGAAGCATACCAAGCAGAGTTGGATTGACCACCTATTGAATTCCCACTAAGTTTTAAGTCACCGATTCATAACGTCTACAATACATTTGTTCTTCACATGTTGGGGATGGAAAAAAATAATACCGAGGTTTTTATGGATGGATGATTTCTTATAGGATGCTCATGCTTTGGAGGGAATGTTTTTAAATGCATTCTAGCATGATGAGCTCGGGGATGATGCTCATATCATTGATACCTTATTTGAAAGCCTAAAATATGCTTCTTGGCCCCTCCCTTTGGACATGGGTCAAGGTATACCCAATTAAGGACAATAATGTTACTATACAACTTGAAAGCAATGTATGGTATGTTAGACACATGTTTCTTGGAACAACATAGGTAAATTTGTTTTTGCTGAAACTAGGATATTTTGATTAATATAAAAGGATGCATTGAACATGAAGCAAAGGTACATATACATCAAAAATTTATGAGCAGGCCCCTTGGGGGCTTAGATTAAATACAGAGTTTTCCTGTAGGAAAGAAATTTAGTAGGTCCAACAGATCCCTTGTTCCAAAACTCCTAACTATATAAGCCTTGATAAATAATCCTAGTACAAGTAGACAAAAACATAAAATGTCATTAGGGGGATTTGGACTAATTCTTCATACTTGAGTCACTAATAGAGGGTTCTAATGCTAGTGAATTCAAATAGAGCAGAGGATGTTGAGGCCAACGGGATGAATCTGAAATTGACATACCTAAAGATGTCCTGGGCATCCTTCCCTCTCCGACCTACAAATTTATATCGTTCATGGGATGTGTTGGTAAGTGAGATGCCCCTTGATGCATAGAGACTATGGATTTCTAGTAGTGGAAAGATTAGCTTGTTTGTATGTCTGGCTATTGTTGATTTGAAATATATGGAGGAACTCCATCTTTTGGAGGGCCTTGCACTCCTTGAAAATTCTATAGAAAATGGCTCTAAGGTTTTGATCCGAATTATTTTGAGAAAAATATGAAGGTAGAAATATAACATAGATATAACAATGAAATACACATAGATATGGAACAAAACACAGTAATACAGTGAAACTCATATTCTATTAATGACTTCCTGAAAACACAAAAGACTATAAAATGCAAAAGAACACAAGCTATCTAGAATGGTGGTAGCTTATCTCTAAGAGGAGACATGTCGACTACGCTCATTCACAAGAAGCTAATTATAATGAGGCTCCAAAGGCCTTTTTAACATAAAGCATAGTTTATAAAACCCTAAAAATCCAACCTAACCTTGTGAGATGAAACACCAAATGGTTTGTGGGCCTCGATGGGGATAGTTGATACATCAACTTTCAGAGGGCGTAACTTTTGCATATGATCTCTGTTTGGGGCACTCGATACCTCATCAAAAGGGTCTAACTGAGGAGTACACATTCTATTTGTCCTAGATGATGCCTTCAACCTTCAACTAGATGTTGTCATGCCCAAAAAATGTTGTTTAAGGCCTCAAAATGGCCCAGGAAGTTCAAGACCCAAAAACGTGTAGAAGATTTGCCAAAATGGAAAATTGTGCTTTGAGCCAGTGGAATAGGTGGGTGGCCACCAATTTCCACCTGGATCAGGTTTTCATCATGAGGGAGATATCCCCTTATCAAGTAGATGATAGTGTTTCTTGAATCTCCAAGGATGAGAAGTGAGCGTGAGTTGTGGGCTTTAGCTAGAGAAAGCCCTTGAAGAAGGGCATAGGCCTTGGATTAATTCTTATATGCTTGGCATAAGCTCCAAGAATAATTCCATTCAATTGATCCACTAGGGCCATAGAGTACCACCCTGTTCCTACCAACTAGAGTTTACCTTTTGAGGCGCCATCAAAACAAAGAATATTTTCTAATCGAGAATGTTTCCATAGGGAAAACTCCTTTGTAGTCATTTGAAGCTACTAGGATTATCTAGGTTGTATTTGTGGAGCAATGTTTATTTTTAAAGGGAATTGGCTAAGTCAACGATCTTCTCAAAGGTTCAAGGACTAGGGGAGGAAATATTTAAGTTTTTGGAATTGAGGTGCTCAGATAGAAGACCTATAGTCTCCAGTACCACCAACTAAGGATATGACTTTATATTAGAGAAGATAGCTTGATTACAGACCAATGAGATCTTCCAACATACAAATTTTGGAAGAGCTTCCCAAGCCCTCCTAAAGGAAGGAATCCTGATAAGAAAACAACCATTTACTGAATAGATGCCTTGGGAAGGTTGGCCAGATTGTCCGATGCTACAACCCTTGTAGAACTCTCTGCCAAACAGTTCAAGAGAAAACACAGTCTAAAAAAAATATGGATTGAAGATTCAAACGAATCCAAGTATAAGGCGCACTTGAATGGACCACACATTCCTTTTTCTCATATATTTTCCTTCGTGAGGATATTTCGATGTGTGAGGTTCTAGCCGAAGATGTTGATTTTAGGAAGATCATCAGTGTGCCAAAATATCAACCAAAGCTTTGATTTGGGGGGGTAGGGAGGAATGCAAGAGGAGAGAATCATATTCATGTTTGACAGTGTAATCATCTTTACCCCAACCCCTAGAATCCCTAAGAGAAAGGATCTTTGGGTCAAAATGATGCAGTCAAAGGGAAAGAACAGAGACTAAAGGAAGGAGGTGAGGAGGGGGTTCACCAAAGGACTAACCAATCCAACAACCTGATAGCCTGTCCTAGAGGGAAACATCAAAGAGGGTGAATTTTCCCTAATTTTCCAGCCAATGGAGTAAGGGGAGAAGGTCAGGATTGTGTTGTATAGGAAGGTTACCTAATATATGGACTGTCCAAACACTTTAGCCTTTCACTTGGTAAATATTTTTGGGAAATTACTCTTTTCCAGTAGTTTTTGTGACTCAAGACAAGGCCCCATAAAATTTTAGCACCAAGGGATAGGTTGGTCAAATTTCGTTCTTTATTTCCTAGTCCCCCACAAGCCTTTGAGGCTCTCACTATGTTCTAATTCACTAAGTGATAACAATTGGATTTAGACCTACCACCTTTCCACAATAATCTTTGAAGTTCTTGGGAGATGGTTAGTTTGATGGAGGCCAGAGCTAACAAGGAGAAAAAATGAAAAATTGGTGGAGCAGAAAGGACAGATTCGATCAAAACTACTCTATCAGTTGGGTTAAGCCATTGAGAGCCCCATTGGAGGAATTTAGTCTAGGGTGGCTTTCCAATTTATTGAAGAAAGAGAGTAGAGGAAAATGGGAATGCCTAGGTAATTGAAGTTTTGCCATTTATTGGTGTAGGAGAATTGAATAATTCGAGCGATTGCAGTAGTTTGTCAAGTGCTAATGTTCCAAGCAAACAATTGGATCTTGAAACTATTTACTAGGCCCCTTTATTCCAAAGTAATGTCAACCAAAGCCTCTTTGAAGTGAGAGGAGATAATTGTGGAAGCTCCTCCCAAGAGGAGAGTGCCATTTGCAAACTCGGAGTGATTTATCCTCTTGGCTTCTCTAACAATTTTGATGCCTGAAATGGTTTTGTTTAGATGCTCTGTATCTAATATTCTGCTCAAGACTTCAACAACAAGAATGTAAAAAATAGGGGAAAGGGGGCATCCCTGGAAAAGACCTCTGGAAGCTTTGAAAAAGGAGGTAGGTCTACCATTCACTAGAGGGGAAATCCATGGGATGCTTCTGTAGGTCGATATCCAGCTGATGAAGTCCTCTGCAAAGATGAACCACCATAGAATTGCAAATAAGAAACTATGGTGAACCCTGTCAAAGGCTTTCATTAAGGTTTTCATAGGTAGAATACATCTGAGAATTTTTATGGAAACCTGTGTGATTTTTTTGGTGTTATCTATGAACGTTTCAGACTACAGATCCAAGTCCATCATCGAGAGAAGGGCATAGAGAGATAGACAGACATAGAGAGAGTCTTTTAAATACAAATGACATCATGGTAGTCAACAAAGGTTGGTTGGAAGATTAATAATTTATTATTAAATTTATTCTTAAAGGTGTGAATGAGCGGTTTCCAGTATTCACTTAGTATTAAATGATCAAAGACATTGGAAATATCTATTTTGATGATCATTCCTTTTTCTCGTCATGCCCTACTTGAATGTATGGCTTCTTAAACTAATATTATGTTGTCCACTATTTGTCTCTTATGAACAAAACCTCCTTGGTTAGGTGAGATTAGTTGAGGAAGGAAGGGTTTGATTCTATTGGCAATTATCTTGGAAATAATTTTGTAGGAGACATTGTAGAGCGAGATAGGTCTAAACTTAGAAAAAGAGGAGGGATTGACTTATTTTGGAATCAAAGCCAAAAAGGTAGAATTGGTGTAGTCTCCCATCTCGAATGAGCAATGAATATATTGTATCATTCTTATGAGATCGAATTTGAAAAGATGCCAATATCTTTTATAGAACTGCATCGAGAAGCCATCAGGTCCAGGGGATTTATTGGGGTCCATTTGTTGTATAACTCCATAAATCTCTACTTCAGTTACTGGTATAGACAACTTGATGTTATATTCAACTCCAATGACAAGTGGAATGTTTGCCAACAATTTTTCAAGAGTGTCCTGATTCGGCATGCCTTCTTCCTTATATAACTGATCAAAATGATGATAGGTTGCATCTTTGATTTAATCAAATGATTTGATTGTTTCCCCTTTTGAATTTATTATCTCCTTCATTTTATTCTTCGAAAGTGGAGATTTGGCTTGCCTATGAAAAAAAACTATATTCCGATCTCCGGCTTGAAGCCAAAGACCCATGGATTTTAGATGCCATGCCTCTAATTTTAATATTAGGACTTTTTGATAAGCTTGGAAGGCGTATTTCTCTTATACTAGTAGGTTGTGGGTTACCAATTCACTTTCCAACCTCCCTTGTAGCTCTTCCAAACTTCTGGATAGATATCTGATGTCTTTAGTGGGGGACTTTTGATTGGATTTATCCAAAGATTTGAGGAATTGTTTGAGGTTTTTCAACTTTTTTTCCCAAATATGCATAGGGGAGGTGGTGATCTAATGACTCAAATAACTGGATACTATATAGAGGAAAGAGGGATCGATGGTCCATAGAGGATTGAAGCGGAAGGGAATAAGACCAAAGGATTCCATATATGAAATGATGAGAGAAATGGGATGGTGATTAGAGACATACCAAGGGAGGATATGAGAAGAGATGGGGGAAGAGTCTTCAAGGAAGGAACTAATGACTAGAAACTGGTCCAACCTGGCAGCAATGTGGTCAGGCCTCAGGTGCTTATTGGACCACGTGAATTTTCTTTTTGAAGGCTTAATGTCAACTGGGTCGAGATATATTAGGAGGTCTTCCATGGGTTCCATGGAGGAATATTCAACTATGCATCCCCCTCTTTTTCATTTTTATGTAACATCATATTAAAATCCCCTACTATGATAAATGTTTGATCCACCTATGTCTTGTAAGTGTAAAATGGAGTTCCAACACACCATTTTTTCTTGGGGGAGGGAGGTCATGTAAACATTAATCAAAACTATATTATTTCCAATTGAAAGATGAGTTAAACTTATCATTAACCAATGTTGGGTTGAATGAATTGAGTCTAACTAGAAAGTAGATGGGTTCCAGAGGATGCAAAGGCCCCTAGAGGCACCTACAGAGTTGAATGTGAGCCCTCTTCTTGATATCGAAATAAATTCACTCACTCAAAGGACATCAACATCCTTCATTTAGTTTTTTGGAGCAATAGGACTTGGGGTTTTTCTTCCTTGACTGAGTGTTTTACCAAAGATAATTTATCTTTGCTCCCTAGGCCCCTACAGTTCCAAGAAATTAATTTCATAATTTACCTGAATATTTTGGGATCCCCCCTTTAGAAGGAAATTTGTTACCTTGCTTTCTAGCTATCTTGGGTTCTCTGTGAATGACTTCATCTAGTTTTCCTTGTTTGCCCAAGTCCCTTTCTTTGTTGGTTGTTTCTTCTCTCTTGTTCTTGTTGGTTTTTTGCCTCACTTTCTTATCTTGGGAAATTTGAGCAGAGTCTTTATCCATTTCATCCTTCGAACTTTCTAAAAGTTCACTGAGCTTGAGGGGGTCAAGTACTTCAAAACTTGGAGAAGGGGTTTTATAAAGGAGGGATCTCCAAATCCGAGTGACGAGGGGAACAACCAAAACATTCCTCCCTCAAGGGGGAGCCTAAGTCTCTAGAATGAATGGTGATGGGATCGACCTGGTGGTCAAGCAAGGGTTTTGTTTCGATATTCTCTAGATCTTCGTAAGGGTTGCTACCGATGACTGGATCATTAACTAAAATTTTCTTATCTGGAGATGGACCAGATGAGGATGTTGAGTTTGCATTGGAAGCTGAGGAGGGTTGAGCCTTTTCCTGATTAGCTTTCAAACCATGCATGACTACTTTCCTTCACTTCTTTGGTTACTGCCACTGTTCTCTTTCTTTTGGAGGAGCCTGGGATGAAGTTGCTTTCGGGAAATTTTTAGCATAGTGACCATATTCGTGACATGTGTTACATTTGAATGGAATTTTCTCACAATCCATTGCATGCAAGTAGGACCAATCATATAGATAAAATTCCACATGGATGTGGGCACAAGATTGCATATTGTCACGAGGGTCAGCGTGATCGATGTATTTACCCAGGGTATTACCGATATTGTAAATGGTGTCATCATTCCAACATTGCAAAGGAAAAAATGGGGGACATACCTAGAAAAGGACGATTGCGGGGATATAATTTTATGGATTGAATTCTAGAGTCCATGATTGAGGTACATTCCTATGGAACCCATGAAGTAGGGGCCACTTCATAAAATCAAATCTCGATCCTCTTTCAATTCAAACAAGAAGACAAAACAAAACCCTTCCAAAGAAAGAATGGCAGAGTTGACCCTTGATGAGGGGTTTCTAGTTTTTGTCAACCCAACTAGCCATGGATTGAAGGGAAGGCCATGTACATGTGAATTTTCCAATAAGGTCATTTTCATTCAATTGCAAATCCTAAAAGAAGGAGTTCTGCTAGACAGGACTTCTGGGATATCGTCTAGTTTTTCCACAAACCTGGATGGGGGCTGCTTGGAGGCTTTGGGAGAAATACAATAAGAGATTTGAAGGCCATGGTGTTGGGAGAGGGGGGACCAAATCCCCCACCAGAGGTCGAAGCCATGGGTACCAAATATCAAGTTAGGTTTGGAGCAACAAAGAGGGGGAAGGAGCTTCCAAATTTCAATTGCAAAGTCCAACATAAGTAACTAACATTTAAGGCCCCCATATATTAATGAACATTGTCACATAATCAACAATGAAAAGGGATTTTATGTGTGCTTAATGATAGTGTAAATTTATATTGCTCGCTAATTGTATATTATTAAAAGGTAAGGTACTTCCAAGTGATAACATCCTCCTTGACAGCTATGAAGAGGCAAAGCAATTGCTAGAAAGATTGGGTGTTGAGTATGTATGATATCACACTTGTCCAAATGATGTATTCTTTACATAGGTGAATACACATATAAAGATATATGTGATAAAAAAAGAGAGGGTAAAAATGGTCCTTCCCATAAACATCTATAATCCCAAAGACTCAAAGGATATTTGATAGAAAAGAGTTAATTGTGTTGTAGGTGTGGCATGCCTCACACAAAAGTGAGCTAGGAGTTATGAGGATATTGATGGATTCAATATCCATGAAGCATATAAACCATACATGGCCCAATAAATTCAAGGATGAACTATGAAGCCTTCGATTGAACCGAACAATGGATGGATTTAACTTGTATTCCCTCCCAGACACCAACTTTATCATTTAGCTAATGATAGTAATCAATAAAAATACCCCACCATGGTTGTCTATGAAGGATGAACATCCACCATTGATCAATGAATTAAAGCAATTGTTGAGGAGGAAGTTCTAGAATAGGCCTCCTTCTAGAAGAACATGATTTAGAAAGATTTGTTGAGGAGGAAGTTCTAGAACCAAAGGAAGATGAGGCCAAGGAAAAACATAAAAAGAACCAGGCCATGGCTAAGAGGATTATTGCAGACTCAATCAAGGATCATTTGATCCATTGTGTTTCTCCGTTAAAATATTCGAAGAAGATGATGGATGCATTGACTCGTCTATTTGAAGGAAAAAACATCAACAAAAGGATGACATTGAAGACCCAGATGAAGAATGTGAAGCTTCAAGATTCAGAGTCCATTCACTCTTACTTCTCAAGAGTGAATCAAATCAAGGAAAATATTGAAGCTATTGGAGACACTTTTGATGAAGCAGAAATGGTGATGACCACCTTGAATGGTCTCCCAAGGTCATGGGATTCATTCATTCAAGGAATATGCTCAAGGAGGAATCTAATCAAGTTTAGTAGATTATGGGAAGATTGCACTCAAGAGGAAGAAAGGTGTGTAGAAAGAGAAGAGAAATTGAGGGATGATGATCAAGTTTTAGCTTCTCATACAAGGAAAGGAAGAGTAAGAAAGAACCCTCATCCCCAAAGAAACCTCAAAATTCGAAGAAGAATCAAAGAGACTATTCAAATGTGATGTGTTTCTATTGTGAAAAATTGGGACACGTTGTAAAATGTTGTCCCCTTATTCTTAAAATAAAAGAAAAGGAAAAGGGAAAGAGGCATCGTGCTCATGTCATTGAAGATGATGAAACACCGAAGAAAATTGCAAGATAAGATGATTCAAGTGATGATGACTATGTCCTAATATCAACTCTCATAGGAACAATCACCCCTAGAAATGATACTTGGTTGGTGGATAACAATGCTTCTAAGAACATGACATGGTATAAAGGCTCTCTGTCAAACTTAATTCATAAAGACTCACTTCATAATGTGAAGTTGGGTGATGATTATCAGTATCCGATCAAAGGAGTAGGAGAGGCCTCCTACAAACTAGATTCTGAGAAGGCAATGAGGATGAATGGCATGCCTTATGTACCAGGGTTGAAGAAGAACCTTCTCTCAATTTCAGCTTTGGATGAGAAGGGCTTCGGGGTTGCATTTGTAGATAGAGAAGTTCTCATGTGGCCAAAAGGAAAGACACTTGATGATGCAGTTGTTATCAGTGTCCAAGAACGAGGACTACATAAATTAAAGGGATGCTCAGATTCAACATTGATTCACGACACTGTGAATTCAAGTGAGCTATGGCATAAGAGATTTTCCCACCTACACTACATATCTTTACCAATCGCGAGAAATATGGTAACATGAATACCAGAGATTCAAGTGAATCCAGGTGGCATGTGCAAAGGTTGAGCACAATGCAAGAATGTGAAGAACCCCTTTCCAAGTAGTGATAGCAAAGCCAAAGGAGTCTTGGATATTGTACACTCGGACGTATGCAGACCGATGTTGGCACCATCTCTCAGTGGGTACATATATTATGTATCTTTTATTGATGATTACTCACACAAAACTTGGATTTACTTCTTGAAGTCAAAAGGTGAAGTATTTTATAAGTTCAAGGAATTCAAGGCATTAGTAGAAAACCTAACAGAAAGGAAGATAAAGACGTTGAGATCAGACAATGGAGGAGAATTCACCCCAGATGAATTCTTAGATTTCTACAAATAAGCTGGGATTAAGAGGGATCTCTCTA
>ML812784.1:4840-17283 GCA_009831015.1 Picea engelmannii
AAATTAAAAGTAATTTTGTAACAATCCGTCAGTCCATATTTTTCAAAGTAAATTTATGTCGATGCCATGCGACCTCTAGTATTTTGGAAATTTGATACTCAACAAACATTACAATAAGTGTAATTTTTTTTAGCTTACCAACAGTCAATTGGGTATTCTGACGTTGTGTTTTATACACCTAAATTTTTAATTTCAATAATGATCTGGTCCATATTCTAGACAGTACGGTAACCAAGTAGTCAGAGTTATAATTAATAATTAATGATGACTATTTAAACGACAACAACAGTTGTAACGATACCTTTCTTTTGAAGGATCGAGGAATCTACTTCCATGATGGAGCTGTACCTCTTACTCGTTTAAGAATTATCATGGAATAGAATTTAGTGATCTATATTTGATTTATCACAACGTCAACAAGCAAACTTTTGATCACAAAAAGTTGCTTGTGACTTCAACAGAAAACTTAAGCGCTAGTGAGAAGCCTTGGGATAACTTAAGATATTTAGTTACTTACAACAAGAACTAAAACATCCTTATCAGTCTCGATGATGTGTCTACCCAAGTTAATCTCCTATCACCAATTTCAACGGGATCTGACTTGGAAACCTATGTTTACCTTAGTTTAATGATATCAACATAGTGTGCATGCTATCAATGTCAATATGTTGGAATTTTGTTTTAAAAATCAACTTGAAGGAGTGAGATATGATAGTTACATTCGAAGTGATAACTTAACATAGTGTCTTAACAAATTATAAGTCTTCACCTTTGGTTATTTAATAACCTTACTCATAACTATTATGGTTGTGGTTTATTAGTTTCAAAATTATTGTTTAGAATAGCTATTGATGAGGATACATTACAGTTGATTAATATGTATGGTTAGATGTTAATAGTTATTACAACTAAACTTATTGTTAATTTTAATAGTTTACATATTAATAGTTTAACATTTATAACTTACTATTAAAAATTGAATACTATTAGAAGCTTAAATACTAAGCTTACATAATATTAATAATCTTATGAATGGTCTAAAGATTTTATATTTGTATATAATAGTTTAATTAATGATTTTATCTCCTCGATTGTTTCATCATTTGTAGAGTTGTAAATTTTATCTTGCGCACTCTATACTTTAAGTATTATCCAAATTGAACAACTTCAAAGATTGTAAATAAGATGATATTACTAGTGTTCTAATTGTAATTCTAGATAAATCCTTAATGAATATGTTCCTTGACAAATATATGTAGTTGTATAATGATAGTTGTATATTTTTATTGTCGTAAAACTAAGCTTAGTTGCACAAGTTGATAATATATTGTTTTAAAAATAAAAATTAAATACACTACTTCCTTGTAATCACTTACTTATGGTTTGTGTACGAGGAGAGTGTTACATATGGTATCATAGCGGGTTCAACTCTGCGACAACGGACCCGTTATGCCTTCCACTTTTTTGTTTTATAGTTAAGGATGTATCGTTAATACAAATTTGGATTTGCTCATGACAAGTATCATGGTCAGAGGATGCATGATGAGTATATGGTGTGGTGCAGGGGGAAAAGGAACACTTCCTCCAAGAGAATCCACGCAGGAGGTATCGGCTCCACTTTAAGAGGAGCACACTACTAAGCAGGAGCAGGTTGTTGTGGGAGATGTGGTAGGTATGATGAGATCCTTCCAGAGGATGTCAGAGGAAATAATCAACTGTCTAGATCGAAATGAGGGAAGAGATTTTGTGCCCAATGAGGGTTTACAGCGCACTCCAACAGGTAGTAGTAGTATACACAGAGAACTCGAGAAAGTGAAATTTCACGAGTTTTGGGGTGCCACAAACAGCTTAGCCGCCGAGGCATGGTTTGAGAACATGGAAATGTGATTTTCACTATGTGATTACACCTTCGAAATGAAATTCTACATGGCGGTCTTTCAACTAAAAGGGAGTGTTATTCTTTTGTTGAAGACACTCTTACCTCAACTAAACATGGTCGTTGAAGAAGTGTCATGGGAATTGTTCGAGGAATGATTCTAGGATAGGTACTTATCAAATGAATTCATTGAGCGTCAACTTAATGATTTCAACACATTACTATAGGGTAGTCGTACGATACCGGAGTATGAGGTCAAGTACATGGAGCTACAAATATATTCTCCACATTTGAACACTAAGAAATTAAATGTTAACAAGTTTGTGTTTGGACTCGAATTCAACATCAGTGTGAAAGTGAGGATCTTGATGCCTCATATGTTGCATGATGCAGTTCAAAAGTCCCTCATTGCTGAGGAATATCTGAACAGTGGGGGTCATGGAAGGGATCCTTCCAGAAAAATTGGACAAGCACCACCTGGAGCGTAGCAGCATCAGACACCAGTTAGACAGACTTCTGGGCACTGTGATATGCCAAAAGGACATGTATTCTCAACACTACGACAACAGACTCCTCAGCAGAGGACTCCATATAGAGCACCACATCAGCAACAACAACGTCGTCCACAACAGCAGCAATAGTTTAGACATGGTTCGTAGAACATACCAGTACAGTAGACTCCTAGGCCAACAACTTATACTTCTAGGAATATGATCATGAGACTGAAGAATGGATGTTAGACATGTGGAGAGACACATTAATAGATATATTGTCCTATTGAGAAGGCAAGAGTTTTCAGATAATCAAGACCTATGACAGTTGGATATTTGGGCAAGGCCCACAGGAAACATGCAGCGGTGAATAACCATTAGGTCGATCAACATTCCACCGTGATTTAGATGTCATGTATGATCGTCGATCATCATTTTAGTATTTTCATAGATTCAGGAGCTACTGAAAGTTTTATATCTAGTGTTGTGCTTAAAATAATTAAGGTGAAGGTAGTCGAACAACATGAGTTTATACATGTGGAAATGGCATATGGTGACAAGCAAAAGGTTGGAGGAAAAGTTAAGGATTGTAACATTAACTTGGGTGACTTCATGAAAAATGTAAGCCTGTGTGTTGCAATCTTGGGATATTATGATATAGTGATTGGAATGGATTGGTTAGAATCGCACAATATGATACTTAACTGCAAGACGAAACAGTTAAGTTTAACAGATGATTTGGGATAAGGTAGAGTAATTGTAGGAACAAACCATGGAGTGTCATTGAGGTTTATTTCTTCCTTACAATTACAGAAAAGTATGTGCAAGGGGTGTAAGTTATATGCCATCTTAGAACTTAACAAAAAGGGGGACATAGAAGGATTAGAAAAACTTCCTGTAATATCATAGTTTGTAGACGTATTTTCAGAGGAACTACCAAGTTTACTGCCAGAAAGGGAATTAAAATTTACCATAGATTTGAAACATTGTACAGAACTAATTGCAAGAACACCATATCGAATGTCGACACTTGAATTGAAAGAACTGAAAATGCAATTGAAGGAGTTGTTAGATTTGGGAGTTATACATCCAAGCGTATCACCGTGGGGTGCAACAATGGTTTTTGTAAGAAAGAAGGATGGATCGTGGAGGCTTTTCATTGACTATCGTCAATTGAACAAATCTACGATCAAGAACCAATATTCATTACCAAGGATAGATGGTTTATTTGATCAAATGAAGGGAGAAACTATGTTTTTGAATATTGACTTGAGATCGGGATATCATCAGTTACAGATCAAAGAGGAATATATCCCTAATACCACGTTTAAAACGAGATTTTGACACTGATTTTACCTTTTTACAGTTTGGATTGATGAATTCCCTGGGCGTGTTCATGAGTTTGATGAATGGGGTATTCTCTGAATACTTGGACAAGTTTGTACAAGTGTTTATCGATGACATAATGATTTATTCTCAGACTAAATAAGAGCACAAAGAACACTTGAGGTTAGTCTTACAGTGTCTAAGAGAAAACAAGTTGTACGAGAAACTGTCGAAATGTTCATTTTACCAGATGAAGATTCATTATTTGGGACATATCATATATGGAGAAGGTATCATTGCAGATCCAGTGAAAGTAGAGGTTATTATGGAATGGACAACATTGATGAACATAAAAGTGTTACGTAGCTTTATGTCGTTATCAAGTTCTTACCGATGTTTCGTCGAAGGTTTTTCAAAGATAGCAAATCCAATTACGGAATTGCAAAAGAAAAGCAAGAAATTTGTACATTCAGAGAAATGCACAGAATCATTTAAAAAGTTTAAGGAATTATTAACGATAGAACCGATACTTAAGGTCATTTATATGTACAAGGAATTCTTGATATGCATAGACACATCCAAGGAAGGTCTAGGTGGAGTTTTGATGCAATATGGTCGAGTGATCACTTACATTTCAAGGAAATTAAGAAGGCATGAAGAGAATTATGCAACACACAATTTGGATTTGTTAGAAATCATTTATGCCTTGAGAGTTTGGAGACGTTATCTTATTGGATGAAAATTTGAATTAAAGACTAATCACTGTGGATTACAACATATTTTTACTCAAAATGACTTGAACGTGTGACAAGGGCGTTGGTTAGAACTGCTTAGTGAATACAACTTTGAGATTACTTACATTAAAGGAATGGTGAACAGAGTAGTAGATGTGTTGATTCAAAGACCAGGCATATTATTTGTAATACCTCTTAAGACGAATATTCGAGAAAAGATTATAGCTTTACAAATAGCATTCTGGACAATCGCACTCGACAGCTACAACGTCGAATAGTCGATCAGGTCAAGGTCTAGTGGGACAACTATAATCCACACTCTGCTAGATGGGAGGATGCATATGAGATGTATCAACAGTTTCCTTATTTGTTTGATGGGTTGGATATTCATATTGGTGTCAGATACATTTATTGCATTCATTTAGACTATGCAAACTTTGGGATGAAGTTTAAAACAAGAGCGGTGTATGTAACATCCAATTCCATTGAGCACATTTTATATTGAATTATTCTTTGAGGACACTTGAGAGAAAGTGATCCTGCTATGATAGATTATGATTATGCTTTTATTATGAGTTATATTGTGACATCATTACGATTTATATATTAATTTCTAGATGTACATATATTGACAGGTATTATTTATGATTTATCTTGAGTGTGCAGGATACATGACAGGTTGAGGATGTTGATGGCATCAATGGACTTCCTTGGACTCTGGATTGAGTCAGGGAGTGGATTTGTATTTGTTTTGAGTATTTTATTTACATGCATGTGTTATATGATTTATTCTAGTATGGATTTATGTATATGGATAATTGACATTGTCCTTGTCAGTGGATGCAGGCATGGTGACAGTTATTAATATGACTCACATATGGAGTAGAGGGGTCATACACATAAACCATATGATTGAGGGAGAGGTGTGGTATCATCCCTATCACATCCTACTAGCACTCCCATCGTGAGCTGAGCTATGGTTAACGATTACCTAGTTCGATAGATCCACGATGTCATGAGGGTAGACTAAGACAATCGCTCACGCAGAATTCTAAGGGGTGCGCAATAAGGAGGAATCCTTATTCCTTAGACAACCCTTAGTCTCTCACAATATCGACCAAGTGGAGTGTTGACTCCAAGTGTCAGACAAACTTCCAAACTAGTCAAAGGCTAGTGGCACCCTTGGAGCATAGAGGTGTGTCTTGAAGGGCACATTGCATGATAAAATTGTGAGTCAATAAAAATCTAGATGGCCTAGAAAACATAATAAAATTGTTTAGACCTTGTTACAACAGAGTATTTAATTAATTATTAAATTACAAACTAATAAATATAACAAGAGTCTAAGTTTAAGATGTTTGAATAAATTAAACCATAAAAAGGAAATAAGGCAGTTAGACTAGTAAGTTAAGTAAATGAAGAAATAAGAATAAAGTGGGTAGATGAACATATGTGCATGAAAATATTAAATGGAAATTTTAAATAAAACAAAATAAAAACATGAGAGAATAGGTGATTCACATAGAGTAACATCTTGAGTGAATTATATTGATCATCTCATAAAACTTGTTGCTAAAGGGTTGATATTGTTTTCTAAATGGACACTTTGGTGCTTCACGGCATCTCTATGGATAAGGTTAAACTTTAGCCACCTTCCTTTATGCAGCTCGGCCTCTTGGCCACAACTGCTCTCTCTTCAATGGATGCAATTGTTCTCTCTTCAATGGTGTCTTCCATTCGTAGCAGATCCAAACGCAGTGGTTCTACTCAACACAACTTTGTTGATCAACCATGTGTGTTTCCTTCTCCCAGCCCTTCAGGTAGCATCCCAACCTCTTACAGTGAGGTTGTTAAATCACAAATCTCAGCTCGTTCTCCCCCATTTGTTTCGTGCTCGGTTAAAGAATCCCCAATGATTTCTCTTCTCATGGGCCAAGAAGTTCAAGATGAGGAAGTTTACTTTCAGGAAAATGATTTAATTTGTCGGTTCAATGGACTTTGGTCACGGCTTGTGGATCTCAATGGTTGGATCTCATCCCATTGGAAGCCTCTCATCAAGGAATATTTATTCATTCACCCATGCTCGAAAGGTTTCTTCATTGCAGAGTTTGATCTTTCAGCAGACTGGGATCTGATCCTTGCCTCTTGCACTTGGTTTTGGGGAAACTCAGGTTTTTGCATGATGGCTTGGACTCCTTGCTTCAATCCTCTGACTTATGTTCTTTCTTCTGCTCTAGTTTGGGTTAGACTTCCTAATCTTCCCTTGCATTTTTGGGGCGAAACTTCTCTTCGAGATATTGGATCAACATTAGGAAAGTTTCATTTTGCAAGCAAAGAAACTAGAATTCATAGCACCACCTCATATGCCAGAATTTGTGTGGAAATGGATTTTAGCAAAGGGTTTCTAGAAGAAATTATCTTGGGCTGCAAAAACTACTCCTCGACCCAAAAGCTAGACTATGAAAGAATCTCACTGCGATGCGGGGCTTGTTTCAAAACAGGGCACATAGCAGCTCAATGCACTAAGGGAAATAGGAAGGTGGGAACACAACAATGCAAATCAACCTGGTGGGAAGGCTCCAATGAAGATCATCAACTAATTATTACAAACAACCGAAATTCTTCTCTAGAACTAGATTCTTTGAGCCATGATTCCAAAGACATGTCTACTCAGGAGACATCTTCAAATCATTCAAACATTGTCCCTCAATCGAAGAGTAAAGCTTCAACTTCTCTTGATCCAGGAATAGAAAGTTTTAAGGCTTCAGATACTCCTGATACGAGAATAGAAAGCAAGGCTCTCTTCAACTCCCCACCTCCTTCAAAATGGGCAGATGAGATCGATAAAGATGAAGCAGCATTGACACCTCCAAAGAAAACAAGTCCCCCAGATCAGGAAAATATGGGGATAATTGAATCAACAACAACATCACTATCTGTCAAAGAAGGTTGGACAAAAGTTGAGAAGAATAAAGAGACATCACCATAAATACAACCAATGATGACCAGAAGTCGATCCCGAAATAAAAAAATAATCATGTGTTGCTTTTGTCAATTATTAGGGCATCAATTTGTCTAAATTTATTCATGTAAGGAATCATGGAATGTCATTTCTTTGGATATATGGAAACATAGGAAAGTGAACTTGGAATCCGGTAAGATAAATCAGAAAACTAGACTTAGGATCTTTTTTCTATGTACTTCTTTTCGACGAGGCCGTTGATCTTTTATAAATACAATCATAACCATTTCTGTTAAAAAAAATATCTTGAGTCAATCTACCACTAATCCTAACTAAAAGAAGACTCCCGATCCAACTCAAACTAAAATCTATCTAGGGGACACAAATTAAATGAGGGATTAGGGAACTAAGGAACAACTAAGAGTAAAATTAGGAGCACATTGGGGAATGTGAGGGAAAATTCCTAAATAAGTAAAATAAAAAGGGAATTAACATGTGCAACTTGGGGAGAGTGTGACACATGTAGTGGGTGAACAATCCTTTAATTAAATTATTAAAAATTAATTATTTGTCATGAGGACATGTGTCATTGGAATTTTTTCTATAACAATAAATGGAGAGAAAGGGAGAGGGGATCTCACTTGGAAAAGTAATGTTATGCAGTCAAAAATTTTCTTAACTAGTTTACTTGATGAGAGTTGGGTTCTAAACTTTCTAAAGAATGGAATTTATTCCTTGCAAGGCAAGTTTGGTGCTATTGGTTTCTGGTTTTTGTGTGTGGCCCCTTTGCGGCTCAGGGGGATAAGGGAGAAGAAGAGTACCCCTAGAATTGGTTGGGAGGTACCGGTGAAGTCTTGGAATTGGCAAGCAGAAGCAAGGAGTACATGCGCAACTTATTTCGGATATCAACTACAATCATTGACCTTCAGTTTGATTATGGTAATTGTTAATGGTTTTCTAATTTATCAAATTCATTGGTAAAATATTGTAGAATGATGTAATTATTTTTATGTTCTATTAATATTCTGGTTTGCCAATCTTATTGGACAACTATATGAGCAACTGTAAACAAATTTCATATGAAATTAGAAGTTCAATAATGTATTTGTTATAAGAACATTTAGTCGTATAAAAGAAATTTAAACTTCATGTGTAAGTTATTGCAAGTGCAAATTTGATTAGTGTGAATTCAATGTGATAAGTTCTGGAATTCCATTATAAATAAATAAAACAATTATTGTAATATCTATTAATACAAATGTGGTAGATGGTGTCTTCCTGAAGAGCGGAACTGTTAATTTTATTTAAGTTACAGTATGAACCAAAAAAAAATGTATGTTTTTTTTTTTTTAGATGTCAACTATTCTGAAATTTTCAAACCCTTAATTAATTAATATGACCAATGTAATATCAGATCGGGATTAGAATCGGATTATGGAAATTTGAGTTGTGAAATTCGACTTCCTGACTCTTTTACTATTTTTTTTTTTTACTCCATTAATTGTTCCATGTTGCGACTTGTCCAACAATAGATTTTTAAGAGCATAATTCTCAGCAATATTTGGTTGACATATTGTTCTCCGTAGTTCTGGATACTTGGGTAGTGGGAATTAATGTACCCTTTGTAAATTTGATTATAATAATTTTAGACTAAATTCTTCCCAAACCCTTCTTCTCTAACAATTTTACTCCTTGACGTTGATGGAAACCTCGGGGTCATATATGGTTAGCTGTATAGAAGGAAAATGGTTTGTTCTCCACCTAGGATGTAGTTAGAGCCTCAACTTCATCAGAACTAATGGTTGGGTTAAACTCTTGTAGAGAACACTGAATCGGGTTTCATTGGGTGGATGCCTAGGACGATATGATTGGCCCAGATTGTCACCTCGCTTGACTAGGTATCTTTATTGGTGATTGGTTATGTAAATGTATTCTAGATATACTTACTATAGAATAAATTGAGGTGATACGTTTTGTAAACTAACCTGTAAATAATTACTTATTTTTTTTTGTTTGTTAATGTGGTCGAACCTGTTGGCATCGGGATTAACCTATGGCTTGAGAAACCACGACTCATGGGCATCTAAGCCGTCAAAATCACCTGGGGATCGCACCCGACCTGAGCCACACCAACCCTTAACATGGTTGGATTTTTTGTCCCCGCAGGTTTCAAACTGGTGACTTTCCAACACGGAGTGGCTTAACAACACACTCCATCACCGACTGTCCTACACCTCAGGGACGTAAATAATTACTTATTACTCGTCTTGTTTATGAAAAATAAAAATGATTGTTGTTACCACTTTATAGGGTCATATTGACTTTAGTGAATATCCAAAGTGATGTAGTAGTATCGCTCCATCTCATCATGTGCCAGCTAATTAACACATGTGGTGCACATTCAAGGAAGTAGAGGCGTGGCCCTCTCATTTTTTCCTCGTGAATATAAGGTGTGATCCAGGCATTAATTGAAGACAAGCTGGAAGAGCCAAACCGTGCTCTCGCACAAGTTGGATATAAGGTCGCCATTAATAAGCTGATGGGAGAAGGGATCTACATCCGATCTGGAGCAGATTTCCATCATTGTAATATGTCCATTAGATAGGTGTTTTGAATGGTGATTTGACACCACTTATGTATCTTTTGAGGGAATATCGTAGAGCCCCTCTTGTATAAATCTTTGTATTGTAAGCAAATTAGAGGTTGGTAGGGTCTTACATAGGTAGGTGAGAGGTTGGTTGGGTCTTACAAAGGTAGGTGAGAGGTTGGTTGGGTCTTACAAAGGTAGGTGAGAGGTTGGTTGAGTCTTACAGAGGTTAGATGATAGGTAGGTAGGAGGTTGATGAGAGTTGAGACTTAGTTGTAGCTCGGACTCCACCATTGTAATTTGGCATTCCATCGTTAATAGAAAATGACATTTTTTCTTGTTTTACATTTTTGTTCAATAGATGTTGTGTTGTGAATGTATTTTACACGGTTGTGAATTGTAGATGAATGTTAGAAATTGTTTGCAGGGATATAGATACAGTTTTATATCCGCGAGTGTGTTGAGTTAAATCTGGTTCTCTAGGCTAAGTGCAAGGAGTACGCAACAGAGAGAGGAAAATTTGTGAGCTGACATAAGGAGTGTGTATCTGATCTCATTGGAGTCAGAATAGAAGTTGTCAGGAGGGCACACCAGATTAATTTACAGACTCGGGGAGAAATTTCAAGGCGGTTAAGTTCCTTGAAAAGAAAGACTGTGTGGAGAGAAGAATAGTCCAAAGTTACTTAACAGTCTTAAATACTCTGTCAGGAGGGCATCGAGCTTGTGTGAGCATACACAAGAGAAACACTATTGAAGGTGTTGAAGAATCCCAGAATTGTTGAACATTTTGGTGAAGGAAGGCTTTTCAAGAAGTGCGTCGATAAAGGAAAGGAGATGCCTTAAACCTTTCCATAAGGCTAAGGGAGGAGCCTTCAAAAAACTAAGCCAAGAACAAGGAGTGCACCTAAGGTGTTGTTATTTCACTTTACAAGCTCAGGAAGAAGGGTGAGAAGTTTCCAGGAGGGCACGAGAAGCTCGCAAAGGAACTTGGAAAGGTGAAGGTTTTCAAGCCGAGCAAAGTCGCAGGAGAGTTGCACAGATTTCTGCAACGAGTGCAGAAAGCCTTCGAGAACATCCTAAGTCTTGAAAGGATAATTTCGCTAAGTGTGCAAAAGATTCGAGGAATTGCAAAATTTCTGAAGATGGAGAGGTCATCCATCGTCGAAGAGGAGACAGGTGGTAGAAGATCGAGAGGTTCGGGAGGAGGAAATTTGTAAGGTTTGTTGGGAGCAAGCAAAGGATATACGTGAAGTTGCAAAGAGCGATTTCAATCCGGGCTGTTGGATCCAGAAGAGAATGTGGAAAAGATCCATGCATTTCGGAGGAGGATCCCTTCGGAAGAATCCAGGAGGAGAACACTTGAGTAGCCGAGAGTCGAAGTAAATCTTGGCCATCCATCAAGGAGGACACGTGGAGTAGGATCGACATTTCTCTAATTCAGGAGTCGAGAAAATCAAAGTCGGGAGGAGAGAAGACTCACAAAGTCCAAACTCGCGAAGTGATCATAGTCGTTGATCGCGAGAAAAACGAGGGTCGTAGATATGGTCCTGTAGTATTCATCGATTCAGAAGTTGGGAAAAGGAGGAAGGAACTCGCGAAAGTCCTGAAGTGCGGGGTCACAAAGAGAGTTGGCCCACGGTTACAGTTTGTGGTCATATCGAAGAGGGATCATAGCATCAAGAGCTAGTGTCATTGGCGCAAGAGTTAAAAGCGCAAGGACAGGGTCCGCAGGTGCCATAGAACCGGTGCCTCGAAGACAGGCGGGCCTGTGTCAAATTGAAAATGGTTCCATCTGAAGCTCGGCGAGTCATTCGACTCGACGACTTGAATGATCCTAGACCGGGAGGTCATGCCATCCCCGAAGGAGAGGAAGGGGGGGTTGTCACCACAAATAACACACCTTTTGTTACACCTGAGTCTTATTCCAAAACTTAAATGATGTTGTAAAAGATAAGTTAACTCCTTAAGAACTTTTATCATTACTAGCCAGTGCAACTTATGCATGTTCTAAACGAAGTTTAATATATGACGGAATTAATAAATAACTCTTTATTATTGTTAAATTGATAGTTTAATATATTATTACAATGAGATAAATAAGTAGACGAAGTTCCCATTCACTCCAGATCCTCGTATTTTAAAATCACTCACGGATAGTCTCACGCAGGATTTGATATCCTTAAACAATGCCATGGTTGCATTGTTATGAGATTTAGATATCAACTTAAAGTAATAATGTTGTCTTTTACTACTAATTTGAAAAATTAAAAGTAATTATGTAACAATCCGTCAATCTAGATTTGTCAAAGTAAAGTTACATTGATGCCCTACGACATCTGGTATTTTGGAAATTTGATACTCAACAGACATTACAATAAATGTATTTTTTTTATCTTTCCAACATTCAATTGGGTATTCTGGCGTTGTATTTTATAAACCTAACTTTTTTAATTTCAATAATGATCTT